>JAPKLW010009502.1:0-12192 GCA_026898455.1 Plectranthus barbatus | reverse complement strand
TAGGAAGCATCCAGCAGTCATATCTCTGAAAAGAGATTGACTAAGACAGGCTGTTGCCAAAAACCCTCAGAAGAGTTCAGGAAGGAACTTTAAAGCTTCCATTGCAGCAAGGATAAGTTTTACGAAGGTTTCGCCCTTGACTTAGCTCCAGCTGTCGAAAGATAAAAGTGACGGAGGATAACTTTGTAGTGGCTGGCTAGAAAGCTCACCACCTGCTACAAGTGACCGGCGAATCTTTGTACTTGCATATATCTTTTTAGTGAAATTCTCAGTGTTCGACTGAGGAGTGAATGTAGATCTTGAGGATCGAACCACTATAAATCTTGTGTCTTTATTTCTGCCATTGATTTAAAATCTAGCAACCTCAAGTTGCTAGAGAATATCTGAAACAATCTTAACTCCTACTTTAAGCTAAACTTTTGAAAATGAACTAAGTGCAAGATAACTTGATATTCCTCTGCATTTGTTAAATAGTCTTCCGCTGCTTAACACGACTCTGATCAGGGACCAACAAGTGGTATCACAACCAAGATGAATCACACGCTCCCAAAGTATAACAAGGAGAAATTCAACTCATGGCAAAAGCTAGCCACCATCCAACTTCAAAGTATACATCCAGAGATGGTGGACGTCCTCACTAAAGGGCCCATTAAGATAATGATGGCCAATATCTTCGTTGGGGCACCTGTTGAGGGGCAACCACAAATGGTCGAGAAGAACTTCGACGAATAGATGGTAGAGGATAAGAAGAGAGCTTAGCTGGAATATCTAGCAAAGAAGTTGATACTTGACTGTCTGCCTCCGTTGATGGCAAACGAAGCTCTAAACCCCAACACGACTAAGGAGATGTGGGACTTTGTGTGCACATCTTCCCAGGAGACTAACAAATGAAAAAAGTAAACTCTTGGTAGCCGTCGACAAATATGAGTCTTTCTTAATGCATGCAGGTGAATCCATTCAGGTGATGGAAGAAAGATTCAATACCATCGTGGGAGAGCTCAGGAAATTGGGAAAGACCTATGACAACGGAGAAATGAACAATAAAATCATCTCCAAACTCTTTCCAAGGAGTGATTGGTTCGTGAAAATGACCAGCTTGAGTGAGAAAGATCTCAGCCAAATAACGACATCCGAGGTATTCGCTCAACTTAAAACTCACGAGTTTATCATACTGCAATCCAAAAAGAACGAAGCAGCTGTGGCTCAAACTTCGTCAGCAAATGCTGTAAACTTGGAAGACTTGACATACTTTGCAAAGAAAGATGCTGGAAAATGGAAGCCAAGGAAGCCCTTCCACAACAATGACAGATCTGTTTGCAAAGAAAGATGCTGGAAGATGGAAGCCAAGGAAGCCCTTCCACAACAATGACAGATCTGCACCAGCTTCACCAGCAAAGGAGGTCGTTACAACCTCAAGCTCAAAGCAAGAAGATCTCAAGATCAGTGAGCTTGAAGAGCAAATGAGAAAGCTTCAAAAGCTCATGCTCGAAGCAAAAGAAGAAAAGGAAGCTAAAGAAGCTAAGCTCACACCATCCTTTCGACCAACAGAAAGGAAGTTAAGGACGTGCTTTGAACGCAACTCGCCAGATCACCTAAAGCATGAGTGTCCTAGGGTGAGCAAAGAAGAGAGAGAGTGTCTTAAACAAAGATTTGAGAGGAGAGCAGTCAAAGAAGTCACCAGAGCACTGTTGATCAGGACAGAAGTGCCTGACATTCCTGACAATGAAGAGAAATATTACTCCTCAGAAAAGGATGATGAGGAGGCCATGTTGGTCCTAATGGCGAATATCATTGATGATCTAAATGCTGAAGAGGAGCAAAATGCTGAGTCGGCTCTAGCAGTCGATGCTCAGGAGGTAAATCCTATTAGCATTTCTATTTCAGCAATCATGCATCAATCGGAGGATTCTTCTTTAGATTTCGAGGATGATTATCTCAGTAAGCTCTCATTAGAATTTTAAAAAATGTGCGCTTTGAAAGATGTTATTGTGGATGAAAACACCTCACTAAAAACCAAAGTTATATCTTTGACCGAGGAAGTCGAAAGACTAAGGTCTGATGGTGAGGAATTTTTAAAAGTCAAAGCTGATTACTCCAAACTTGCTGAAAACCTTCAGAATATTGAAAAGAAGAATCTAGTTTTGAAGAATAAAACTAATAAGGATTGCATTTGTGCCTACACAACCAGCAAGGTAGTTCTAAATGCCATTGTTAGCCAACAGAGAAAATACTCTGATAGATCTGGAGTGGGGCTTGGATGTGTTGAAGTCGTGGGAAAAGCCTTTAAGCAGGTTTTGAATGGAAATGTTGAATCTTCTAAGCTGAAAAGGATTTCATTCGTTTCTGCTGGAAAATTCAATGCTAAAGAAAAAGGTAAGGAAAAGACAACTGCTAAGTCATCAAATGCTGAGCAGAAGGATTGGTGTAAAAAGAATGCATCTCCTGGATCTGTGGAGAGGACCCATAGAATGCATGCTAAGCCACACTCAGCAGTGTCTAGGATGAATGCTGAGCATTGTGCATCCAATGCTAAGACAACAAATCCTACCTTCAATAGGGGCAAGAAGGTTCAATACCTTGCTGTAAGACCACCATATCATTTGTTCACACCACATAGGAGGAACACCTATGTGAGGCCTGAGTCCAATCGTTTTCCTTTTAAAAGGACTACGATGGCTAAGCACACTACTCCACCTCGTTCAAATTATGAAAAATTTGCTTATCCAACTAAGGCAGAGAAGGTTGCTAAAAGTGTTGCCAAGAAGAAAATCTTGAAGATCACTAAGATGTGGGTTCCAAAAGGAACCATGATCCATGCTAATCCTGCAGGACCCGATGCTAAGCGGGTACTTAAACAAACTAGTTGATTTTTGTAGGAACAGGGTCCAAGAGCTAAGACATCAGGCATGTCAAATGAGTGGATCCTAGATAGTGGCTGCTCAGCGCACATGACGGGGCGAGAAGAATTATTTTCAGAACTTCAAAGAATTAATAACCCAACAGTTATGTTCGGTGATAACAGCAAAGGAAGAGTGATTGGGAGAGGATGCATCGAGCAACATGGACTAAGGATCATCAACGTTGCTCTCGTCTCCAACCTCAAATAAAATCTGCTACGCATCAGCCAATTATGCGAAAATGGGTACAATGTCTATTTTATTAACACTAGGTGTGAAATAGTTGACAATGCTACAGGTGAAGTGAAGCTAAGAGGCATCCGCAAGGGTGGCCTGTACATTGTTGATTGGCAAAGCGGCCAACAGGATTCTTGCTTCGTAGCATTCAACAAGGAAGAAACAAATTGGCTATAACACAAGAGGTTGACTCATTTGAACTTAAAGACCAGCAACTACCTAGCTAGGCACCAACTTGTCGTGGGATTGCCTGAGGAGACCTTCAGAAAGGAAGGCATATGCAAAGCTTTCCAGCAAGGGAAGAAGATGAAGGCATCTTTCAAAACAAATCAGGAGAAGCCATTTCTGAGAGAATCCTTGAGCTATTGCACATGGATCTATTTGGCCCAGTCACTCCAGCCACTGTAAGTAAAAAGGTTTACACTCTTGTCATTGTTGATGATTTCTCCAGGTTTACGTGGGTCAGACTGCTAAGGACAAAGGATGAAGTAAAACTCATCCTTCCAGAGCTGATCCTCTCTTGTGGTTGTTGATGATTTCTCCAGGTTTACGTGGGTCAGACTGTTAAGGACAAAGGATGAAGGAAAACTCATCCTACCAGAGCTGATCCTAAAGGAGCAAAACAACAAAGAAGTCACTGTTAAGAGGATAATATCAGACAATGGGATAGAGTTTTGCAACGGCATCCTAATGGATATTTGCACCGAAGCTGGAATCGGACATGAGAAATCCACTACTAGAACTCCCCAGCAGAATGGACTAGTAGAGAGAAGGAATAGGACCTTAAAAGAAGCAGTGCGGTTGATGCTAGCCGACTTTGAACTGAGTGGGAAGTATTGGGGCGAAGCAGTCATGACTGCCTGCTACACTCAAAATAGGAGTGCGATCAATGGAAGATTCAACAAAACTCCATACGAAGTGTATAATGGTCGTAAGCCCTCTTTTACTCATCTTCATGCTTTCGGTTCGACATGTTATATTCATAACAACGGGAAGTCAAAGCTTAACACTTTCTCGCCCAAGTCTGATGAAGGTTTGTTCCTTGGATATGGACATCCTTCTCACAAAGGTTATAGAGTGTTAAACAAGACGACTCAAGTTGTGGAAATAACATGCAATGTTATTTTTTATGAGTCTACTTTAGTGCGCAGGATTATAAGAGAGAAAAAGGATGGCAATCATGAGACTAATGATGTCCATGGTCAATCTAGCTTGAATTCTTTCAAAATATGCAGATTGATTCGACTAAGTCGATGAATGATTGTAATCCAGCACTGATGCACTTAGCAGGTGACTAGACTGTTGAACCGGCCAGTGATGCTAACGATCATGCTGAGGCCTCTAAAAAAATTTACCTTAATGATAATTTGGAAATTATGGGATCACTCAATGAAGATGATGAAGAAATCCCGAATCCAGGACAAGATGTTGAAGAAGGATTGGGCGCTGCTGACGACATTGCCAAGGACGATGCTGGACATTTGGAGATCAATAATGAACCTCAGGAGAATGCAGAGACTCCAGATGCTAAGATTCAGAATGTTGAGGTACAAAATGCTGAACCTCAGGTGATTACTGAGGAAAATGATCTAGCAGACAACAATCCAGCAAACGATGCAGGTGTTGAAACCCCAACACCCAGCTACTCAAAACCAAGATGGCTACGTGATCACCCTCTAGATGCTATCATTGACGACATCAATGATCCGATAAGGACGAGACAAGGAAATGCAATGCTAGCATGCTACATATCACATGAAGAACCAACAAAGATTGAGGATCCATTACAATCTCCAGATTGGGTAAAATGCTATGCAGGAGGAGCTAGCTGAATTCACGCGCAATCCTGTCTGGGATCTAGTAGACAGGCCCGAGCATCAAAACGTCATTGGAACGAAGTGGGTCTTCAAGAACAAGAAGGATGAATCAGGAACGGTCATCAGAAATAAAGCACGCCTAGTTGCCAAAGGATACAGACAAGGTGAGGGAATCGATTATGATGAAACATTTGCTCCAGTAGCCTGATTGGAAGCAATAAGGTTATTTCTCGCATATGCTGCTCATAATGAATTTTCAGTCTTGTAGATGGACGTGAAAAGTGCTTTTCTAAACGGTAAGCTCAAGGAAGAGGTATATGTTGAGCAACCATTGGGCTTCGAACAAGGAAACCAAGTCTATAGGCTCAGGAAAGCCTTATATGGTTTGAAGCAGGCACCACGGGCATGGTATGGAACTTTGTTCAAGTTTCTTCTGGACAATGGTTTCAAGAAAGGGAAGATTGATCAAACTCTGTTTCGAATTAAGGATGAAGGAAGTATATTACTTGTGCAAATATATGTCGATGACATTATTTTGTCTCCAAGAATCCAACCTTGTGTGACAAGTTTTCAGAGCTAATGTAGAGTAACTTCCAGATGAGTATGATAGGAAAGATGTCTTATTTTCTGGGACTCCAACTTCAACAATATAGTGAAGGGATCTTCATACATCTGAGGAAATATACAAGATATCTCATTGCCAAGTATTCCCAAGAAAAAACAAAGAGCTTAAGGATTCCTATAAGCACGAGCTGCCAAATTTCCCTTGATGAAAGAGGGGAAGCTGTGAATCCTACACTTTATAGAGGTATTATCGGTTCTTTGCTTCATCTAACAACTAGCAGGCCAGATATTTCCTATGCTGTAGGAGTTTGCACGAGATATCAAGCAAATCCCAAAAAGTCACATCTGGATACTGCTAAGCGTATAATCCGATACCTCAAGTGCACAGAAGGTCTAGGAATTTGGTATCCATGGTCTGATAGGCTAACACTCAGCGGATATTCAGACTCAGACTTTGAAGGATGTAAGATCGATCGTAAGAGCACGAGTGGCACCTGCAAATTCCTAGGACACAAGCTCATAAGTTGGTTTAGCAAGAAGCAACACTCGGTGGCGACGTCTACAACAGAAGCCGAATATGTAGGAGCCTCAAGTTATTGTGCTAAAGTTTTGTGGATTCGGCAGCAACTACAAGATTATGACATTCCTTCAAAATGCGTGCCAATCTACTGCAACAACAACAGTGCTAGGTGCATCACGAAGAATCCTATTCATCACTCCAGGACAAAGCACATCGATATTCGACATCATTTCATAGGAGATCATCTAGAGAAAAATGATATCGATGTTCAATATATGCGCAAAAAAGATCAACTTGCAGACATCTTCACCAAACCGCTTGATGAGGCCAGATTTAAAAAACTATGTCTGGAGTTGGGTCTCAAGAAGTTAGAAGAAGTCGTGGATGAATGAATTTAAACTCTCATTTTTTCTGGATTTCTGGTTTTCTAGGATTTCTTGGATTTCTGGCTATTTTCGGAAAAGATGGAGACAAACATATCCCAGCTTACATTTTTAAGGTGCTGAATCTTGTTGCTAAGATACGGTTGCTAAGCAAAAAGCAAATGAATGTTGAGTCCAAGCTCTCAGCAGTTCCTAAGTAGTGTAATATTATAACAAGAAGATCAGACTTTGCTAGAGATTGAATGCTGAGTCCAAGCTCTCATCATTTCATCAATATGTTAAGTTATAATATTCAATAAGTGGTACAGAAGGTTGCTAGAAAATGATTGCTGAGTCCAAGCTCTCAGCAGTCAATATATGGATGCTAGAAGTTGAAAGCTGAGTTCATTGCTAAGGATCCCACTGCTAGTTGATTGTTGAGTCCAAGCTCTCAACAATCTCGGACACTCTCCGAAAAGTCAAAGCGGGAATATCTTGAATTTCAAATTCAATAAGTGTATAGGACACGACGCATTTAATGCATGCAACAGGAGGTGACAAATCATGAGACGACACGTCAAAAGCACTCGAGTTTATTGGGCTTGGGACACTATACAAAGAGTTTCCAAATTTCAACTGTCGATTGAATTTGAAGCGGTGATTCCCCAACCGTTGAATCAATTATTCAGAAGGTATTTAAACCGCACTTCATCAAATCTTCATACCTTCTACACTTTGAATCCCTAGAATTTTACGCATTCAAGCATCCAATCTCTCAAATTCTCTCAACGATGTCTACCAACCTTGAATCCCCTTCTCGTGACCAAATGTTTGATCCTGAGAGCCCCCTAAGGTTAGGCTAAGTGCCTATTGCTGGCTTGCCACTTCACAAAAGGCATGTACCCAATTTTACTCGGATCATTAAGAAGGAAGAAGTCGAAGACGAGGTTTCGTATGCTCGCTTGGTAACTCTTGCAAAGAAGAAGGACCAATCTAGTCTTTTGAATGCTCAGAAGAGAGCCAGTCAGGTGACGAAGGATCACATTCTTTATACACCTCTTGTTGTTCCCAATTTTCCGAACTGGGTGATGGACACCCTGGCAACGGAACAGGTGGTCCAATATCTGTTTGCTGAACCTCTGAGGTTTCGCCCTCACATGGTATCTGAGTTTTATGCCAGGGCGGTTATAGCAAAAGATTTCAAATCTTTTGAGACCTCTGTTTTTGGAACAATCAAGGTGAGTGCTGAGGTTCTTGCGAAGAAGTTTGGGCTTCACAACTTAGGCCCCCATATTGCAAGTTACAAAGTCTCCAAGACAGATGAAATGGAGGCAAGGTGGAAGGTGTGGAAGAAGCCAAACCTGAAGAAATATGGTCAAGGGAAGGCGATCACATGGAAGGTGGCAACACCGATCAATCAGCTTCAGGAGGAGTACAGACTCCTTGCTGATCTGGTGATCAAGATGTTCCAGTGCGATGCTAGGTCGTACTCCGAACTCTCTGCGAAGAAGTACGCCGTGATGATGGCATTGGTCGATGGAATTCAAGGAAACTGGGCGGAATTTTTCTTCGAGCGATGGTTGGACCATGTAAAGAAGAATGTGAAGATTAAGGAAGACGGGACCTTCCTATCCAATGTAAATTTCGGACTGAAGGTCAGCAAATTTATTGAGACTTTCTTCGACAAGTCCAAACTCGACAAGGGTGAGCCACTCTCTCATACTGATTATATTCCTCAAACAAAGGAGAGATCGGCTCCTACTGATACTTCTTGCCCTCGAGTTCTTAAGGGCAAATCAAATGTCAACCCCAAAAATCCCACGCCTGAGGATGACGAGGATCCAGCCACATTAGCCACCCAACAGCTGGAGCATGCAGTCCCATTAACTCTGAGGAGATTGCCGCTGCAAGGAAGGCTGCAGAGACAGAAAGGTGCTTTAAAGACCTTGCAGTTATCGAGAAGCTAGGAGAACTCCTGCTGAAAAATTGGTCAGCTTCCTACCGAGATACCCAAGCAGAAGAGATCAGATGTTCATACACCTGAGAAGAAGAGGAAGCAGAGGACACTTGTCAAAGCCTCTGAGAAACTTTCATCTGCTGAGCCTGGTGCTGAGGAACCAGAGAAAGTAAGTCCACTCTCTGCTCAGCCACTCTCCAAATGCCTAAAAGTTATAAGGAAAAATGCTCGAAAGAGGAAGAGGAACAAGAAGGAGCAGAAGAGGAAGGCTTACAAGAAGGATATGGAAAGGATCACCTTCAAGGTG
This sequence comes from Plectranthus barbatus, assembly GCA_026898455.1. NCBI lineage: Eukaryota > Viridiplantae > Streptophyta > Magnoliopsida > Lamiales > Lamiaceae > Plectranthus > Plectranthus barbatus. The sequence continues at coordinate 3,531 of JAPKLW010009502.1, read as the reverse complement.
CGAGATAGAAATTTTGAGCAGGCTAAGAAAGTTGCTGACGAGCTTGCAGCTAGGAAAGCTGCTGAAGAGCTTGCAGCTAGGGAGGCTGCTAAACTACAGAAAGGGAAAGGGAAGCAAACTGTAGACATTCCCACCACTCCGATGGATAAGGATGCTCTATCCGATAAAGAGCTTAACAAATTGTTGGTATTAGGAGTGTTCGACGCTCCTGCGCGTCCTCAAAGCCAGGGAAGCTTTTTCATTAGGGAGTCTATTGTTGTGCAAGGTGGTAGCAGTAGTGCTGAGCCTGAAGGACAACATGATGTGCATACTGGAGGTTCTGGCACAGGTTTGAATGCTGAGCAGGAGGCTAGTATTGCTGCTGGTGGAGTTGAGGGTCAGCATGCTGAGGAGAGGCCCAGCACTGACATTCCTACCACTGTTGATCCAGAGCAGATATCAGAGGAGGACGAAGACCATAGCTTTATAACCACATGCTATTCCAACTCCGATTCATATGGAGAGTTCGATGAGGTCTTTGATGCCCGATTTCTCAGCAAAATCCCCATAGGCACAAACAAGACGCTGAGAATCCCTTTCAATGGACTTCCTGGATGTCGATTCAAATCAAGGAGAATTGTGCAATGGTGTGCTCCAGTTACCTTCGACGACGAGGTAAACTCTGACCTCTTTGAATGGATTGCTGAAATCGAAGATTTTGTCATTGCTGAGGTTGAGAGGGATATTTCTTCTGTCTTTTCTGTGGAGTTGGAGGAAGAGACAAAAGAAGGCAAGGTTTTGGGTAGTGAGCTGAGGAGGTGGAAGAGGTTTGACTACATCATGCATGAACTGTGCTTTGAAGAGCGGATGCTTTTAGCAGCCAGGAGAGGCCTTAATTATTGGCGCAAGGAAGAGAAATGGGCTAATGACTGAATTGATCAGCTGCCTTGCACCAAGCAATTCATCGATAAACAAGTCTTGGCTCGACTGCAGGCGATTCGCGTTCATCGCATGTTTTCAGACTCTCAATCATTGCCTAAATCCAACTTTGCTCCAGATGGCAACTTGGATGTTCACATTCAGCTTTCTAAGCACCAAGCCAGAGTTGCAGCTGAATACAGACGGCAACAGGCCGCATATGAAGCTAATAAGAAAGAAAGGTTGTTGGCTAGGTTGGCTGCTGATCACGAGCAGGAAGAACTGGAGAAGAACAAATGCCGAGAGTTGGTCATATGCCATAACACAGAGGAGAAAATGATTGTACATTTTCTGGAGGATGACATATTGGAAGTGATGAAGGCTTTGCAAGTTGCTGAAATTGAAGAAACCAGAGCAGCCGAACTTGCTAAGGCCATGGAAGAGGCCTGGAGAACAGAGGAGGCTAAGCGCATGGAAGAAGAGGCCAAGTACATAGAGGCACAAGAAGAAACTGCTATGGCAATGGAAGAAGCTGCACAACACGAGGCCGATACTCATGAGTCTGCTGCAAGCAGAGAGTTGGTGCTAGCAGATTCTTCATTACATGCCCTGCATGTAAGCTCCAGTGACTTTCACTCCTATGTTGATGCTGCTGTGCAATTTGTTCTTAAAAAAAGTGGCTGTGGAGGTTGCCGATGTGAGGAAAGAAGTTGCGGATGTGCGAGGAGAAGTGTCAGGAGTAAAGCACGACATAGAGGTCATGAAGGTCGAAGTAGCAGAATCCCAGAAGCAGATTGCGTCAAATGTTCTATCTTTCTCCACTACCTTTTTGGCGGCGATCGAAGAGAGGGAAGAAAGGAGAATTGTTGAGGCTGCTAGGACGAAAGAAGAAGAAGAAGAGATAGCTGCTAAAGAAGAAGAGCGTAGGCTAGCGGAGGAAGAGCTGAAGAAAAAGGAGATTGAACTTAAGCTCATGAAGCTTGAAATGGAAAATGAAAAACTTGCTAAGAAGTTGGAAAGGGAGGCAGAGGACAATGAACAAATTTGATGAATATGATAAGAAGCTAACTCCCGACTCCTGAATCTATATTCGAAATGTTAGCAAGTTTCTGTATATTTTTCTTTTTCAGTTTCATTGTACTTGTAAACTCTCAAATCATATATGAAACTGAATCAGATTTAGACAATTACTCATTGTCCACTTCTGACTTTTTGCGTGTCCTAGTTGATATACACTATTCATGTATTCAACAAAATTGCATGTGAATTGTCGTATGAATGTGCGTGCTGAGTTATATGTCTTTTGATTGGTGGTAAATGCTTGTTGTTTATTTAGGTGCTAGATTCTCTAGCATATTCCTAAGGAGCATTTTACTTGTGCTTAAATTTAGATTATTTCCCAGCTTTTGTTGAGGGGGAACTTACTTAAACCAATCTTTTGCTAGGATTAAGTTAGTTAAATTCTAAGCTAGATGGCTAGACTAGATCTGATACTTCTATTAGAATTTCTTGTAAAACCCAAAAAATTTTCCTTCTTAGATTCAGCAATTGCTAGTAGGCTTTGATCGCATCAAAAAGGGGGAAATTGTTAGGAATTATTCCTAGATTTATGTTGTAAATCTACCTTTAGATAAAATTGTAAAGATTTTGTTGAATCAAAGCCTTAGTTATTTTGGTGGATCATTGTTGAAGTCCAGAATAGTCTAGTAACTCATTTGTAAAGTCCTATTTATGATATATTTCGAGTTGTAATAGATTAGAAGTGCTTGTGGAATATTACTGAAGGATTCAGCAATTGAAACGAGGGAAATCAGATTCCAAGCAACTTCGGAAGACTCTGGATGCTAGGAGCGTTCTCAGTAGATACAAAGAAGTTGGCTGCTAGAGACGTCAGCAGACAGAAATGACTACTAAGGAGATAGTAGTCATGTGCTGAGAAGAATGACTGCTAAGGAGTTAGTAGTCATATGCTGAGAAGAAACGACTGTTAGGAATACTTGATCAGCTGTCAGAAGTAAAGAGAAAGAAGAATGTTGAAGGAGTCAGCATTCACTATACTCAGAAGATTGCTAGAAGTTATAGAAATCAGGAGTCAACACAAAGAGCCGAATATGTAACTGTTGAGGAGTCAGCAGTTGGATACAAAGTGAGACTGCTAGAAGATCTCAGCAGTCAAAAGGGTCTAAAGAGTTAGCAGAATGTTCCCAGCATTCTCCGAAAGAATTCTAAGCAAGGAGATATCAAACAACGACTGCTAAGACTCCCGTTCTGACAAAAGGTACAACCAAGGACACAAAACTTTCCTGAAGTAGGTGAAATAGCAATGTACCACGCCAGAAAAAACGAAAAAGCAAGTAGCTCTATTGGACAAAGACGACATTGTGTCTAACGGGTCTGGAGATTCAAAGTTTGAATCTCCAGATATAAAAGAGAAGTTCAAACAAGAGAGAGGACCCCCCACGACTACGACTACGACAACTACTACTACAACAATTATGGAGAGATAACTTTTTACAATCGAACAAAAGCAAAAGAGTAGTCGGTTGAGAGCATGTTAAAGAGACAAGAAGAATCTCAAGCTCTCAAGAGAAAGTGTCACACATTGAATATCTGACACTGCATTCAAGAAGTGAT
>JAPKLW010009501.1:0-12192 GCA_026898455.1 Plectranthus barbatus | reverse complement strand
GGTCAAAAGTAATGCTGTTCATAGGGTATCCCAGGCAAACGAAAGGTGGTTACTTTTACTGTCCTGAGAGTCAAAGAGTCGTTGTTAGCACCAACGCTAGATTCTTGGAGGACGAGTATGTGAGTAATCACAAGTCAAGGAGTGATATCGTTCTTCAAGAAATTGAGAACGAGAATGCAATTCCAAGGGAAGGGGAACGTGTAGATGTGGGTGCACCTGTGAGAGGTACAACACCACAAACACGTTCTTCAGTGCAAGGTGCAGGACCACAAGTCACTGCACCTACTACTGACACGGCACCGATGCCTCGTCGTAGTGGGAGAGTTATTTTCCATCTGGAAAGGTACATGTTCGTGGGTGAGTCTTCGGACTTGAGCCCGGAAGACGGACATGAGGACTCTGACCCACTGACTTACGAAGAGGCAGTGCAAGACAAGAATGTTGCCAAATGACGTGTCGCCATGGATTCTGAAATTGAATCCATAACTGCTATGGATGTATACCAGAAAACTGATTTGCCGGATGGCTTTAGGGCCATAGGTGCAAATGGGTATACAAAAGAAAGAAAGGGGCGGATGGAAAGATCACGGCCTTTAAGGACAGGCTGGTGGCAAAGGGTTATAGTTAGAAAGAGGGCATTGACTATGACGAAACCTTTTGACCCGTAGCCATGCTCAAATTCATCCGGATACTCCTTGCCATAGCTGCGCATATGGACCTCGAGATCTGGCAGATGGATGTCAAAACCGCTTTTCTAAACGGTTACTTTGAAGAAGGTAGAGACATCTATATGCAGCAACCCGAGGGTGACATAAGCAAGGGCGAAGAACATCTTGTCTGGAAGCTTAGGAAGTCCTTGTATGGACTTAAGCAAGCTTCAAGGTCGTGGAACTTACGTTTCAATGATGTGATTAAATCCTATGGATTTGCACAGTTGGAAAACGAAAGTTGTGTTTACCGACTTTGTGTCAGTGGGAGCGTGGTCTTCCTTGCACTATACATTGATGACATACTCCTATTTGGAAACAACGAGGGAGTGATGTCCGAAATCAAGGTTTGGTTATCCGAACAGTTCCAAATGAAGGATCTGGGAGAAGCTGGCTACATTCTTGGGATTAAGGTCTTACGAGATAGTAAGAGAAGAATATTGAGCTTATCCCAGGCATCCTATGTGGATACTGTGATAGCCCGGTTCAGCATGCAACTCGCCAAGAAAGGCTTGCTACCTTTCACACATGGCGTTCGTCTTTCTGGTGGGCAGTGTCCTCAGACACAACGGGAGAAAGACGAGATGAGTCTTGTACCATACGCTTCGGCGGTGGGTAGTCTCATGTATGCGATGCTGTGTAACAGGCCAGATATCTGTTGTGCCGTTGGCATGGTAGCAAGATATCAGTCTAACCCTGGACAAGCGCACTGGACTGCTGTAAAGCACATCCTCAAGTATTTGAAAAGAACTAGGAATTTCTGTCTAGTTTATCAAAGTGAGGATTTGTGCCCTGTGGGTTATACAGACTCGGATTTCCAAGGGGACCAGGATGAGAAGAAATTGACCTCAGGATATGTGTTTACCCTGGGAGGTGGAACTGTATCTTGGAGAAGCTCAAAGCAGAAATGCATTGCTGACTCCACCATGGAGGCGGAATATGTCGCCGCCTCCAACGCCTCGAAAGAGGGGGTGTGGCTCCGGAACTACCTTTTAGAGTTGGGCGTGATCCCGAGTTTGCCGAGGAGCATCACAATTTATTGTGATAACTCTGGTGCAGTGGCAAACTCAAAGGAACCACGGTCTCACAGGGCAAGCAAACACATAAAGAGAAAGTACCATATCATACGAGAAATCGTATCGAGGGGCGATGTGCTGATTAAGAAGATTGACACTGCTGACAATCTTGCTGATCCGTTTACAAAGAGCTTGCCGCAGAAAGTTTACGAAAGACATATTCGTGAGCTGGGTCTGAGGTGGATGCCGACCACTGATAGTGGTTAAAGTGATAGCAGACTAGATAGACGGACTGTATACTCTGTAATAGCTTAGTTATGCTTTGAGTATAAGTGGGAGATTGATGTGTTTTGTATACTGAAAGCATTTATTACAATGAGTATACAACGGTTTATTTCTCCTATCTGTTAACAATCGTACATGTATGAACAATGGTATTGTCTTGTCTCACTGATAGGGACGATCATACGGCGTTTTGTAGATCGCAGAAGACAGTATGATCACTTAACCTAGTGAGACATAAACCTGATCACAGCCGAGATAGCGTATGAGGATATGTCTGTCCGGATGGCTGCGGCATTGTCGGAATAAGTAGTCTGTCTTGGTTACTTAACATGCTGGTACACAGAGGTGGCGTATTGATGGACCGCAGTGAGATATATTCGTCTGTCTGACATCAGCGAATAAAAGATCTTGTTATATTGATTGAGTCCAAACCTTAACGAAGGTTCAGGGTTTTGCACGGGTTAACTGTTGCTTTGACTTGCCATGGTGGAGAGCCTAAGTAACGTGCTCGTATATCCGCATCTTGGGTAACAACAGTTCGTGTATTACCCGCCTAAGACTGGACTTAGGTAACCATATCCGAGTAATAGGATGGGGACATTCCCTGAGGAGCTCAATAACATTCATCATGCCAAAGTCCTGCAGGGTGATTAAGTTCAGGCACGAGTGATAAGGTTTGAGTGGTACTACTCAGGAATTATAAGATATTAATTAATTGTAGTTAGAGCTTGTCAGAGGCTCCGATTAATTAATGGATGTCCGATAACCTTAAATATGGGGATTCTCAATTAATGCAACCCATTCTCACAACGTGGTAATAAAGGGGTAGGTCAGCATTAATTCTGTGGTGAAAAAGAATTAATATTAATTAATTAATTGTGTCCTGAGTTGTGGACATGAGAATTAATTAATTTATAGGCCCACTTTATTATTTGCATTAGGTCCCAGGACTGGCCCAATTAAATATGCTGAATTGAGCCCAAAATGGCCCATTAAGGTTTCCAACCCTAGGTCTATAAATAGACAGCTCTCTCTCATAAGTTGTAACACAGTTGAAAAACACAAACCCTAGAGAGAGAGTGTGTGGGCACCAATTTTGGGAGTTCAAAGGAGGAGAATTTCGATTCTGGTCCTGCTCAGAATACAGATCTACGGAGTCCTCACCAGTAGTAGATCTGAACAGCATTGGGACACAGCCCTGAAGATCTAATCTGGAGAACATATTTCTCTTCTCCTCTATCTTTCATTTTCGATTTTAATCTAGAAATTAGATCTCTAATTTCTATTTCCGCAGATTAAATCGGATCGCGTGGTTGAATTGAGATTTGGAATTCAAACGCGAAAGATCGGTTCAGACTCAACGGAGTTACGGTAAACCCTAAATCCACAATTCTTCGTATTAAATTCATAGGAGCATGCTAGGGTTTTGAGAATTTTAATTATGAGCAATATCCATAGATCGATCCGATTCAGTTTGGTTTTGGTGATTCGGTTCATGGAAAAACCCTACAAAGGGTTCTAGCCTAACATAATTGAAATAGACATTGAAATAAACATAAAATAACTTACTTGATTCATTAAAACAATAGGTGTAGGGTTTTACCGTGAACCGAATCACCAAAAATAATTTGAACCGGATCGATTTATGGTTATTGCACATAATTAAAATTCTCAAAAACCCTAGCATGCTCCTATGAATTTAATACATAGATTTGTGGATTTAGGGTTTACCGTAACTCCGTCGAGTCTGAACCGATCTTTCGCGTTTGAATTACAAATCTCAATTCAACCACGCGATCCGAATTTATCTACGGAAGTAGAAATTAGAAATCTAATTTCTAAGAATAAATTCGAAATCAAATAAAGAGAAGAAGAAAGAAATATGTTCTCCAGATCAGATCTTCAGGGCTGTGTCCCAATGCTGTTCAGATCTACTACTGGTGAGGACTCCGTAGATCTGTATTCTGAGCAGGACCAGAATCGAAATTCTCCTCCCTCTTCTCCCAAAATTGGCGCCTCCTTTCTCTCTAGGGTTTAGTGTGTTTCAACTGTGTTACAACTTATGAGAGAGAGCTGTCTATTTATAGACCTAGGGTTGAAAACCCTAATGGGCCATTTTGGGCTCAATTCAACATATTTAATTGGGCCAGACCTGGGACCTAATGCAAATAATAAAGTGGGCCTACAAATTAATTAATTCCCATGTCCACAACCCTGGACACAATTAATTAATTAATATTAATTCTTTTTCACCACATAATTAATACTGACCTACCCCTTTATTACCACGTTATGAGAACGGGCTGCATTAATTGAGAACCCCCATATTTAAGGTTACCGGACATCCATTAATTAATCGGAGCCTCTGAAAAGCTCTAACTACAATTAATTAATATCTTATAATTCCTGAGTAGTACCACTCAAACCTTATCACTCGTGCCTGAACTTAATCAGCCTGCAGGACTTTGGCACAATGAATGTTATTGAGCTCCTCAGGGAATGTCCCCATCCTATTACTCAGATATGGTTACCTAAACCCAGTCTCAGGCGGTACTACACGAACTGCTATTACCCAAGATGCGGATATACGAGCACGTTACTGAGGCTCTCCACCATGGCAAGTCAAAGCAACAGTCAACCCGTGCAAACCCCTGAACCTTCGTTAGGGTTTGGACTCAATCAATATATCGAGATCTTGTATTCGCTGATGTCAGACAGACGAATACATCTCACTGCGGTTCATCAATATGCCACCTCTGCGTACCAGCATGTCAAGTAACCAAGACAGACTACTTATTCTGACAATGCCGCAGCCATCCGGACAGACGTATCCTCATACGCTGTCTCGGCTGTGATCATGTTTATGTCTCACTAGGTCAAGTGATCATACTGTCTTCTGCGATCTACAACACGCCGTATGATCATCCCTATCGGTGAGACAAGAGGATACCATTGTTCATACTTGTACGATTGTTAACAGATAGGAGAAATAAACCGTTGTATACTCATTATAATAAATGCTTTCAGTATACAAAAACCCATCAATAGGAACCTTGAATCTTCAATTGTCTTGAATCCAAAGCAACAATAAAATAAAGAGTACTGGAAATTAAAGAGTTTAATTCTGAAAAATAATTATAAAGAGAGCTGTAAAAACTAAAATTTAAAACCTAAATAATGCTGAAAAGAATGTAAATTTTCGAGCTGGGGAAGTCCTATTTATAGGGGGAGAAATCAAATCTTCAAAAGGTAATGGTTTGGGAAGGAAAAATCTCCAAATTGGGCAAAAATATGCCTTTCCGGCGCGCATTTCGATCTACACAAATCCTGTCAATCGACAGGAATGCAGATCACAAGTTTCCGGAATTTTGACCTCTATTTCGGTCGACACAAATCCTGTCTCTCGACACAGAAACCTCCCTCTGCGCAGTCTCACGGTTTTGGCCATAACTTTCGCTCCCGAACTCCGATTGACCCGATTTCAGTTGCATTGGAAAGCTAACTCAAAGAGATTTCCAATTACTTGCTCCATTAGGTCAGATTCCACGTGTGGAAGATTTAGTGACTGTTCCATTGAACATCAACTGCTTTCGGTATGGGTTTTCATTGATTTTAGCCTAAAACCTGTAAAATATTACCATGACAAGCATAATATCCCCTATAAACACTTCATGCTAGATTATTAACTAAAAAATCAAGTAAATGCAAGAAACTAATAAGAAAACTATGTCATAAGTGAGGCAAAATACGAGCTTATCACTCCATCATATCCTTCTCGGAAACCTGTGTTTTCTCCCATGCATATTTTGATACGCAGTTTCTCAAGATGGTCATCCTTTCTCTGCGCCTTTATAATCCTTGTTCTTAGATCAGGCGCTGTTACCAAGGTTGTTAAATGGCTCTTTAAAGTGGTTGGTGGTAGAATCACTTCGAGTTCAAGCTTCTCGAATTCCTTGATCAATTCCAACTCTTGTGTGATTACAGCGCCCATTTTGGAGGTGGTCTTTCTGCTCAGAGCATCTGCGATTGAATTGGCTTTTCCAAGGTGATAGTTTATCGTTAGGTCGTAATCCTTGACCAGTTCCAACCATCTCCTTTGTCTCATGTTAAGATCCTTTTGCTCAAAGAAATATTTGAGGCTCTTATGATCAGTGAAGATAGCTCATTTCACTCCATAGAGGTGATGCCTCCAAATCTTGAGAGCGTGCACTATCGCAGCCAATTCAAGATCATGGGTGGGATAGTTCAACTCATGGGTCCTCAACTGTCGTGACACATAGGCGATTACCTTGCCTCCTTGCATCAAAACACATCCCAAGCCATTCTTTGAAGCATCAGTATATACCTCAAAATCTTTATCGGGTTCCAGAACTACTAAAACATGAGCAGTTGTCAACAACTCTTTAAGCTTCTGGAAGCTTGCTTCACACTCCTCAGTCCAAGTGTACTTGATTCATTTCCTTAGCAGCTGAGTCAGTGGTCTATCAATCTTAAAAAATCCTTAAATGAATCTCCTGTAATATCCTGCCAGTCCTAAGAAGCTTCGAATCTCATTCGGCATTTTTGGTGATTCCCAACCTTTTACCGCTTGCACTTTGGCAGGATCCACTTTAATCCCATCTGCTGACACGATATGACCCTAGAACATGACTTCTTTGAGCCAAAACTCACACTTGCTAAACTTAACATAGAGTCTCTCGGTCCTCAAAGTGCACAGGACTGTTCGTAGGTGTTCTCAGTGGTCTTCTTCACTCCTTGAGTAAATCAAGATGTCATCAATGAAGACTAAGACGAAGTTATCCAAAAATGGGTGGAACACATGGTTCATAAGATCCATGAACACTGTTGGTGCATTTGTCAACCCAAAAGGCACCACTACAAACTCTTAGTGGCCATACCTTGTCCGAAAAGCAGTCTTCGGTATGTCCTCTTGGCGAATCTTCAACTGGTGATATCCCGACTTAAGGTCTATCTTTGAAAAGACTCTAGCGCCCTTTAGTTGATCGAACAGATCGTCAATCCTTGGAAGGGGATACTTGTTCTTCAGAGTTAGCTTGTTTAACTCTCAATAATCTATGCACATTCGCATAGATCCATCCTTTTTCTTGACAAAAAAGAACTGGAGCTCACCAAGGCGAAACGCTAGGTCTAATGAAACCTAAATCCATCAACTCTTGCAGTTGAATCTTTAGCTCCTGGAGTTCCTTCGGAGCCATTCTGTAGGGTGCCTTAGAGATTGGTGCGGCTCCTAGTTCTAACTCAATTGTGAACTCCAATTGTCTGTCTGGGGGTAGTCTAGGTAGTTTGTCCGGAAAAACATCGGGAAACTCTCTCACGACATCGACTTCAGATATATCCACTTCTTGTTCTTGTTTGAAATCCAAGTAACCCAAGAAGGCTTGACTCCCCTTCTTGTGAACTAGTCTTGCTGCCTGTAGAGCGGAAATTAAGGGTAATTTTGTCCCTTTCCTTATTCCATGGAAGTGAACTGGCTTTTCTCCTGGCCGCTTGAAAGAAACTCTTCGATCTTTGCAGTGAATCATCGAATGATTGGTCTCGAGCCAATCCATTCCAAAGATCACATCGGTGTCCTTCATGTCTAGGATATAGAGGTTATCCGCACGTACCACAAAAGATCCTAATTGGAATTCTACATTCGCGCATATATGGGTAGTCGTAGCTGATCCACCAGTAGGTGTGATTACGTTATGATGTTGATCGGCTTCTGATAAGCTCATATTATTACTCACTTATTTGTATTTTTCTCCATTTTTTCAAGTGCTTTATATTATGTTTTTAGTCATTTCTGTGCATGAGTCTATTTTGGGGAGTGTTATTCCTTTGATGGATGATTTCTGTAGGTTTTAAGCCGAATTCATTGGAGACCCGTACCGAAAGCAGATGATGTTCAAAGGAACATCCACGAATTCTTCCACACGTAGAATACGAGCTAATGGAGCATGTGAAGAGAGAGATCTTTGAATTAGCTTTCCAACGCAACTGGAATCGGGTCAATCGGAGTTCGGGAGCAAAAGTTATGGCCAAAACCGTGAGACTGTGCAGAAGGGGATCGACACATGCATTTCAGTCGATCAAAATTCTCCCTGTCGATTGAGACAGAGGTCAAAGTTGCAGAATCGACACAAATTCAGCCCGGATTTCGATTTGAAGGTTGTGTCGATCGACATGAGTTCTGTCGATCGAGATAGAGGTCCGATAAGGCTGTTTTGGCCTGTTTTGGCGATTTTTGCTATTTTAATCCAATACCTAATTAGGTCTTTCTTCCCCCTCTATAAATATGAACTCTTAGGCACGAAAATTAGACTGTTTTACCTTGGATTTTACATTGAGCTTTGCAGTTTTTCAAGACATTGAAGGCTCCTCTTCATTTGTAAGTTCATTAATAACATGTTTGCTTTATTTCTAGTCATGTTTTGTGGCTAGAACCCTAGATAGGTTCTAAGGTTATGATTTCTTTTCTGATGCTTGTTTAATTGATATCAACTCTTCAAGCATGGTTTAATTCTCTGATTTAATTTTATAATCTAGATTAAAAGAAGGACCGAGAGGTGAATTGAGATCTAGGTTTATAGTTAATAATTGATGGATCGAGAGATAAAAATTATTAACATGAAGAGAGAATTAATTGTGTCTGTTTTCTGTCCAACCAAGAAGAAACCTACATAGGAATAATTAGATAATTATGAGATTGATTAATTTGGTGTTCTTGAGACCGAGAGGAGATAGTCACTAATTAATAATCTAGGATTTAAATTGCCCAACCAAGGAATTAAATCCACAAAAATCTATGTTTTCCCCTTTGCTGAGTTGATTGATATTTGCATGTTGATGATTAGATAATCAACCCCTAGGATCTGTGCTTTTCTTAAATTGTTTTTAAAACCTTTATTTTATCGCATTGTCATCTTTAAATTCCAAAACAAAATCCTTTTTTTGAATTCCTCAAACTTTTATGTCCTAGAAATTATAGCTAGTACTTTAGATTTTTCGTTGCACAGTCCATGTGGGATCGACCACCTTAGGGTGTAAAAAAAAATTATTTGCTCGCTACTGTACTTTTCAATTATCAAATTGACAACCAGTAGGTGTGATTACGTTAAGATGTTGATCGGCTTCTAAAGCACTAAGTTGTAATTTCTTCACACATTCTTTAGAAATAAAGGAATACGATGCTCCAGTATCAAAAAGCACAATAATAGGTAGTTGGTTAATCTGACCCATACCTGCTAGGTTGCCCTGGTTCTCGTTCTCCCTTGGCTGCTCAATGGCATAGGCTCTTCCTTGTCTAGCAGGTGGAGGTTCCAGCTGTGGAGGTTGTGGTGGTGGTGGAAGCTGTCTGACCGGTTCTGCTTGTTGCGGCTGATTCCTCTGATTTCAGGGCCGAGTTCCTCCTCGTACTGCTCTTAGTTGCGCGTTGTGGTAGTTTCCCCTTGGTTGGTTCTGGGGAGGTTGGTTTCTGTTCCTTGACCTACACTAGGAAGAGAAATGTCCCAACTTCCCACAACTATAGCAAGTAGCTCTCATAGTAGCACACTCTCCCGGGTGGCTTCTGTCGCAACGATTATAGATTCTAGGTGCATTCTACTGGTTGGTCGGTCGATAAACTTGCCCCTGAAAAGGTTTTTGCTCCGGCTCAGTCCTCGAATTCCCACAAAATTCTTGATTTCCTTGCCATGGCCTCTTCTGGGTTGCAAACGAGCTTTAGGGCTTTTCCTCTTGCTTCCTCTTTCCTCCTTGTTCAGTCAGACTTTTGGTCTTGCTAAGCACAGTGCTCCTTCCATTGTTCAAGGAAGATTCTATGTTCATAGCCATTTGCAAGGCTTCCTTGTACGATAGCCCAGTGAGGCATGCCAGAGGTGCGTCAATTTCAGTGTGAAGGCTAGACATGAACCTAATGGCCTTCCTCTCGTCAGTGTTTACAGCATCAAGAGCATACTTAGAAAGGCTGCAGAATGTCCTGTCGTAGTCCATTAGTGACAATTTGCCTTGTTTCAGGCGATAAAACTCTGCTTCCTTCTGCATGCGATAGCTGAGCGGGACGTACTTCTAATAGAATTCAGCTTTGAACTGCACCCACGTTAGGGCTTTTTCTTATGCGGGCATAAGTATTTTCAGGTGGCTTTCCCACCAGTGCTCGGCTTTGTCTGTCAGTTGGAAAGCAACACAGGTTACCTTCTCCCCCTCTGTGCACTGTAGGATCTTGAAGATCCTTTCCATCCCTCGGATCCAGGCTTCAGCCGCAGTTGGATCTCCATTTCCGTTGAAAAGAGGCGGGTTCAGGCGGGTGAAGATCTCACCAATCTATCGAGGTTCTGGAGGTGGAACCTGTGCCTCGGGATTTGCTCCCAAAAAATGGTTGTTCTTGTCGTGGTGGTTGTTCAGTATGGTTCGGTGGGGTCCTCTGCAGCCCCTACCGTAACCTCTACCTGTAGCTGCTCTTGGCGGCATTTTGAAAAAGGATAAGAAACTCTGAATCATAATATTACAAAGAAAGTGGTAAACAACATATGATTGATGGGTTATTCGCTCCATCAAGATTCAAATATGGCTTTAAATCGAATCGTCACAACTTATTAGTGAAATAATCATCAAGCGATTTAGGGCACGTCGGTCGACGTGGTTGCATTTTGATTGATACCAGGATAGAAACACGAAACTTTATCTTGATGATAAAAGAAATAACCTTTTACAAGGTCACAATCACAGAAACTCTAAAATAAGTAGTCAAGCTCTTAAGGCAAAATGAGATTTTATATATATGCCGAGGCAGGGGTGGTACATACAAAATTTGCCCCAAACACGGGCGCCTGCCGAACACAATTTCATCATCAAGCTAAGGATTAGATATACTATCCGAAACAAGGGTAATTAAAACCAAAATCATCCATCCCCGGACACCCCTCAATTTCCTAACGGCTAACAGGGTTAAGAGTACAAAAGATCGATAACAGAACACCTAAAAGACTAGCTTAATACATATGCATCAAATAAGCCAAAGGATCTAGCGCTCCTCGGCTGGCACAATATGAGAATCATTCTCTGCTATATCAAGAGTCCCTGGTACTGGAAAGTCCATGAACTCCTCATCAACGTACTCCACAAACTCCTCTCGAAAGGCCACATTGCCTCCGGTATGGCATGCTCTATGACATCGTCTGGTATCCAATTCACTGGCTCGATATACGCTACCCAGTTCATGTCAGCTGGATCGTACTGGGGAAAAATAGGATCGACGATGACTGGTGTCTCCTCCTCGTCGTCAGATAAAACAATCGGTGCCTGGACAAATTCGGGCTCGTACGGGTGTGCACCCACTGCTAACACGGTGATCCGGTACCTCTCTAGATTCATCTGGCATATCACGTCCATGTCATCATCTCGAACTCTCGGGTCTGGCCTCCCGGCCCGAAGGTCCACGTTCCATTCTACCGGCAAACAAGTGCACAACTTAATGATAGCATGATTCGCCCCAATATGAGCAGGAAATTGAGCGTCCCTCCAACAACCATAGAACCAAAACACGAACAACGGGATAGACTCTCCCTCACGCATCATGCAGGTCCAATATCGCATCCTATTCTCCAAATTTGCATCTCCCATCTGTCATAATTATACATAACTAGTCAACGGTCGGTATCTCGTACGCTTTACAAAGTAATTAAGTCACCCAAGAAGTTACTTATCATAATTAAACTATATAAGGTAGTCTCTAATCTAGGTCTCGTTATGCTATAATTGCAACATTGTCGGAGGTCTTCGACCTACCCAATGTTTGATAAACATTTTGTTATGCTTTTCGATCGTTCAAATTGACATGCTTCCTATAGCATCTAAGTTCTCAACAAAAGGCTTCAAACAAGTGCTTTAAACTAAACACATAATCATGCTGCACATAAAAATTTCAATCAAGTTAAATTTTTTTGAAAAATCTTTCTTTTTGAATGCTTAACTCCCTTGGGAAAGGGGTGTTTTAAAACATCTCATGCCATTTAAATTTGCATGCTTAATGAAAATGAACTTATGAATTTGAAAACTCTTCTTTCTCCTGAGGCGGTGACGGGCACGAGTGCTGACTCTCCATCTCATTTGGAAACCGAGAAAGGGTTGATTATATCAAAAGATCTCAATAGAATTATTTATCTTCAGAGATCGATTTCAATAAC
>JAPKLW010009500.1:0-12196 GCA_026898455.1 Plectranthus barbatus | reverse complement strand
AGCAGCAGCAGCGTCGTGATGGAGAATCTGCACACGCTCAAGGGAGTGGAGAATCTCAGATTCGGACAAGAGGTGGTGGCGAAACTCCCCAACGTGAAGAGATTGTTGATACAGTATGATCACGAAGTCGACAGCAATATGGATGGTTTAACTAAACTCGAATTCCTCACCTGCCTGCAGGAGAAATGGTGGAGGCTTCATGAACCCCAGAATCTCACCTTCCCACACCTTATCAAGAAGCTGACTCTTACAACCATCTACGGCGACGACACGCTGCGAAACATAGGAGGGCTACCCCTTCTTCAGAAGCTCAAACTGATGCATGGATCATTCAGAACAGGCCAATGGGTGATAGATGAAGAGCAGTTCCCTCGCCTCAAATTCTTGAAACTGATCTGGTGCAATGGCCTGAAATACTGGAAAGCTGCAAAAGATGCGAGATATGTGTTTCCACGCCTCGAGCAGCTCTATCTGTCTCGATTAACGCAGTTGACGGAGATTCCTTGGGAGATTGGGGAAGTACCCACGCTGCAATCAATTGAGCTATCGTTCTGCAACGAGTCGGCAGTGAGGTGTGTGAAGCAAGTCCAAGAGGAACAAGAAGATCTTGAAGGTGAAGAAGAGATTTCGTTTCATGTTGTGGCGATGGTGGACAAGAGGCATCAAGAACTAAAGAGTTTGGCAAGTCGCAACTTTAAAGTTGAAGTATTCGAAATTTCTTAGTCTCGTTTCTTTTGCATTGGCTCCCTATCCTCTGCATACAAGAATGCACTATATCTAATTATTTTGAGATGTTTTATAGTTTATCTCTTTATTGTGAAACTTAATACTTCTTCCGTCTCAGCAAAAATGTCTTATTTCTTTCCTACACAAAAATTAAAAATTGTGAGTGTAAATAAAAAATATTGTATTATTGAAAGTAAAAAATATATCATTTTTGAAAAAAAGATGAATTCGATTGGAACTCCCGATTTCGATTTAGTAAGTGGATCAATTCTGTTAGGACAGAGAGAACACTATAATGCATAGAGCAAGGGCTCAAATAATAGAGTTGAACCAATCTCTACTGAAGGTGCAATTCAGATGGTAAAAGTAACAGATTGTTATGGATTCTGAGTAAATCTAAAAGCATGAAAATTCGATGAAAAGTAAATCAGGCAACTCTTTTTAACCATGAAAATGTTCAAATCAACTATTCCACCATAAAAACTGAGTATGTCAAAAATTTTACAAGCTACAAAGACTTTGTGCAGTAGAGAAGTAGGTGAATTCACAAGTAAGCCTTCAAACATTCAAGTTGCAGCCAACTTCACTGCCGCAAAAAAAATTCCCAAAAGCTCCTCTCACAACTGTCAAGTTTTTCGTGGTCGATCGTTGTCTCTGTAAAGTAATGGTGGAAAAATCAAGTGAGAGACAGCATATATTTCCAGTTCTCAGTCACATTTGATGTTTCTGTAAATTCTCCTGACAAACAAGTTGGAGCCAAGATATCCAACAGCACCTGAGATGAAAATATGCAGTAGATTAGGGAAGAGGGCTATGCTTTGTTGAAGCGCAGCGCAGGAAAGAGGAACTTACCACACAGTATTCCTAAACTTGGCGGATTTGGATCCTCTGCTGTGTTACTAGGCACAGCAGATGGTATTATTTCTCGCAAGAATAAAATATTAATCCTAGTAATAAGGTTAATAAAATATTAAATAAATTGAATTTGAGATTAAAAAGTGCACAGCCTTAGCCTTTGTGGTAAATAGATCTACTACATATTACAATTTGAACTTCTAAGAACTAAATTTATTGGCTCCCACAACAGCTGTGGTCGCCCACCACCACATCATCTAAAATAATAATAATATATTATTATTTAATTTTGAGAAACCCAACCAGTTTCCATGCAACCATATCCAACCTCTCTATTTTCTATTCTTTTTTCACTTGTTAATTTTTATTTTATCGGTCAACAAATTTTTATAGGCGTAGATGATAAAATAAAAATATATATCAAAATTCATAATTTTTCATTCTTTACATATTAAAACTAATTTTGATATATCTTTTATTTTATTTAATAGCTTTGTAATTTATATTTTTAATTATTCAATTTAAGTAGTATTTCTATTTTAAAGATAAAATCAATTAAAAGTATTATATATAAACTATGTTAATTGTATTAAATTGGGTACTACAATTTATTTTACTAATCGTTTTATAATTTATATATCTTTTAAATTTAACTGTAAGTTGTGTTTTTATTTTAATAAAATTAAATAAAGAATTATATATATAGTGTGGTTGGTTGGTCATTGATAAACTTTGTAAATATAAGGTGGTTAGGTAAGAGTGATAATTATGATGCGGAAGGGTGGTTACTGGTTAGGTTGAAGTGATAATTGATGATGTGGAAGTGAGAGAATTTATTAAAATATTGAAAAGGTTGAGTGGTTGGACCGGTTGGTGATAAAAATGGTCTAAGTCATTGCTACTCCAAACAAATTAAACACAAGTCTTGTATGTGACCTCTTTGTTTGGGAAAATTATCCTATGTATTAATGTAGCTTTAATAGGGGTGGCAATTAGTGTGGATCGGATCATTATCGTGTCAATCCGTTATTAATCCAATCCGTTAAGGTCAAATTCGTATCCGATCCGTTAAGAAAAAACAAAATCCGTATCCGTATCCGATCTGTTAAGCTCAAATCCGTATCCGCACGTATCCGATCCGTATCCGTTAAGGATCCAATAAGTATCCAATCCGAATGATCCGTTATGTATCCGATCCGATAAAAATCCAAATCGTTTTAATTCAATAAGAATCTGTTTCAACAAACACAATTATAATCCAATAAAAATTTGATAATATAATACAAAATACTCATATTTGATTTTTCAAATAATGTGTTTGATGAATAAATAAAATTACAATTTCATTTGAAATTAAAATCCTCAATCAAATATCTCAAGATACATAAAAAAGTCTTTAATTCAAATTCTAGTGTTCAAACATGCTCATTTCTAAATACTGATCAATCTTTCGCCTTTGTCGTCAATACTTCACTAATAATTTTGAGAGAGAAAAATATTAATTTAAATTTTAAGATTTACAACAAATAAAATAAATTATAATTATTAGATTATCTCACTTCCACAAGTGAATTGCGATTTTAGCAACTTTGCAGCAAAAGCATTTCCTATGCTCGAGCTTGCATTCACCACACATCACACAGTGATTATAATTATTAGATTTATCTCACTTCCATGGGTGATATAACCTTATAATAATAAAGTATCTCTCTTTATAATTTGAATTTGTAAAAATAAGTTGAATCTCAATAATGATCAATTGATCATGAGTTGAGGAATATTGAAAAAACTCATTCCCATTTACAAATTATATTTCAAAATATGGCTAATCACTCTACTATAATCAATTGCTCATTAATATGAATAATATTAAGGATAAAAATATACGTTAATTAAAAAAAATAGAAAGAGTTTAAGACTTTATGAAAGTAGAAACAGAAATTAGTCTCATTAAAAAAAAAGTAAGGAATTAGAGATTTTCTGAAAGGACAAGCAGTAAGTCTCTTCTCGTAAAAGGACAATGAGTTGATTTTCTAAATTAAGAAAATAAAGTAGGAGAGACTATTTGTAGGAGTAGTTGTCATGGTTAGGTTAAACTTGGGTTCAACAGATAAACTATAGGACAGAGTTCGCGGTTCGTTTGACCGGTTTGAAAGGTAGATATCAGTCAAGTCAATAATTATAATTTGAAAATTTCAAATCAATTGATTAAATTATTTATCTAAACCAAATCGATCAAATCATATAAAACATTATTTGGTTTGACGGTTTGAAATGAAACATTTTTCAACATTTACTAATGTACTATAATATATACTAGTATTTCACCCGTGCGTTGTACGAAATTATTAAATATAATATTAATAAAAAATACTGTATTTCTTTTAGAATTGTCGATTCAGGACCCAAAAGACAGTTTAATTATCGATTCAGAATTCGAAAGATAATTTGTCAATCCAAGACGCGAGAATTGTAGGATCTTTCGGGTCCCAAATTGAGAATTTTTTAGATCTTTCGAGTTCTGAGTTGAGAATTAATCTTTCTGGTCCTGAATTGATAATTAAACTATCTTTAGGGTCTTGAATTGATAAAATTCCTATATTTTTTTAATTTTTAAGAGAACACTAAGTCTATTAAAATACTAAAATTATTATGTTGTGTGATACTATCATAATACAAAGAGGGCATCTAGATATATTTTTATTCATTCATTCCTCACAATAGTTGATTTTGTAAAAAATAATACTCTCTTCGTCCCGTCCGAATTGTTACACTTACCAAATCGAACGTTCCAACTAAATTGTCATATTCGCTACAAAAAAACAGTGAATTTGCGACCGACTTGCAATACGGAGTCGGTCGCAAATTGGAATTTGCGACCGACTTTGCGACCGAATTTGTCGGTCGCAAACTCCGTGGTCGCTAATTTTTTTGCGACCGAAAAGTGTCGGTTGCTAAATTTTTCCGACCGATTTGCGGTCGCAAATTTTGCAACCGATTTGCGACCGAAAATTCGGTCGCAATTTTTGCAACCGATTTCTTCGGTCGCAAATCGGTCGGAAAAATTTAACAACCGACACTTGCGGTCGCAAATCTGTCGCAAATCTCAACACAATTTGCAACGGAATTCGGTCGCAAATCGGTCGCAAATAAATGCTTTTTTTTCAATTTTTTTTTTTTCGTTTCTTGTTTTTTTATCCTGTTTTTTTTCAAAAGCACAACAACAAAATAAATCCATAAGCATCTTGAATACAACAAACATCCATAAAATCCAACAAACATCCATAAAATTCAACATCTAAAAATGAATTTTTTTCACACTTAGCAATAAAATATTGATTCCACTTATACTCACAGTCCTTAATTCCCGTGTCGAAAAGAAGTGTAACAATTCTACTGGGTCGACGGAGGTAATATAATGTTTGTAAATTATAATTTGATTTAAAATGTAATGAATTATGTTTTAATTTACAATTTGATATTAAATAATTTTTTAAACAAAACATATAAAAATACTTTTAATTCAAAAATTATCCAATATTTCCCAATTTCTATAATTATATTGACTTTTGAAAATATAATTGTCAAAATAACGGACCCATGCTAATAACTATTAGTAAAATTTAGCAAACAAACCTAACATCAAAATATGAAATATAAACTTTATTCCCACTACATGATTTACTAATGTATTATAATATATATTTCGAGACTGAAGACTTCGATTAATTTGTAGCAAACTATGGTTAAAATGAAAACTAGTTGACATTTATTATTAGTTATTAATTATTATAATATAATATAATTTTATAATTTAATGTAAAATCGAAAGAGACAAACATGAGTTAATTGTATTAAGATTATAACTTAAAATTTTTAAATATAAAATCGAAAGAGACACATGTAAACATTATAATAATTATGTTAATATTTAATTTAATGTACAAAATAATAATATTTAATATTAATACTTATTAGTTGTTTTTATTTTTATTTTTTATTTAAAAATAAAAGTAAAATTAAAATATGTTGGTCAAGTTATTTGAACTCAGATAAATTGTATAAAGTAGAAACTTATCAACTAAACTACAACATATACTTATATGTTATAATATACTCTCTCCGTCCTGCTATATTAGTCATATTTTTCATTTTCGTCTATTCCATTAGATTAATCTCAAACTAATTACACGGGACTTTAGAAGTATTTAATTAATATATATTCATGGCCGGCTAGGTCGAAATTGTCAGATTGAGCCACTAAATCATAACCGTGCCAATTTTAACCGATTTTAAAATTTTCAAATTACCAACTTGAAAATCAGATTTAATCAATTTCGAGCCAAACCACTAACACCCCTAATAAACCCAACTCAAATTTGAATTTGGATTTAAAACTATTTATGTGGCGGACCAAAATAACGAAATTTTATTCAATCGAGGAATGTAGAATATTTATTTGTTTCTAATATTTTCAATTCAATTACAGGTAATTCGGTCACATTCTAAAATTAATTTTTTACTCTTCTAAACAATTAATAAATGGCTTTCAAATTAGCATCAGCCTCCAGCCCACCACCTTTAATGGTTGTTTAGGGTTGTTTGCGGTCTAGTTTAGCCAGTTGAAATTAAAATTTCAGTCAAATCAGTAAGCATGGCTGGAAAATTTTCAAACAAAACCAATGAAATTATATAAAAAATAGTTTGGTCTGCTGGTTTGATGATTTAAAATGAAATATGTTTCAACTTTCAACAATATACCATAATATATCGAGAGTGGAAACTTTAGTTAATTTAGAAAAAACTAAGGTTTAAATGTAAATTAGTTGATTTTTATTATTTGATGTAACTTATTATAATATAATTTTAATATAAAATTCTATATTTATAATTTCACGTAAAATCAAAAGAAACACGTGGGTTAATTATATTCAAATAATAAACTTAAAATTTCAAATGTAAAATCAACAGATAATAATGATGTTAATATTTAATTTAATGTAAAAAAGATTTATAATATTTAATGTTAATACTTATTACATGTTTTTCTATTTTTTCTTTTCGATAAAAAACTTAAAACTAAAACATGTTGGTTAAGATATTTGAACATGTCTCTAATCGATTTTGATCGGTTTGAACCACCAAATCGATTTTGATCGATTTCAAAATTTTCAAACCTCCAATTTGAAAATCGAATTTATAACTAGCCAAATTAATCTAGTTTAACTGATTTAATCGGTTTCGTTCAAACCACGAACATCCCTAAGTGGTCACCATCCGGTCCTTCCTTCACTAGTTGCTTATTTTATAAAAGGTTGATAATTATTTTATTAAAAACTGTTGGTTGATTTATGAATAAATAGTTATATATAATGAAGTTATAATCCTACACAAACAAACCTTGACTAGGTCCTGGTTATTACTTTATTTTGATAATAACGATGTAGTAAAATATTTAAAATCATCTGTTAAGATAGATATTATATTGGCCTTGAATATGAAATGTATTATTGAAGATATTTATAGAGGTACAAGAATTGAAAGATATGAAAATGAAACCATATTTAAACAAGATAACTACAAAAATAAAAACCCTAATCATATCTTCAAGATACATAGACGTGTGCATGGATATATCTTCAAGATATATATATCGATCATGACCCCTCTAATCTCCATCCAGATTGTATTGAGTGAGAGTCCTAACATAAAGCGTATTATGCAACAACATAAAATACACTGAGTACGTAATAAAATGCACGGACAATAACATTTATAATTGTCCTCTATTCGGGGTATAGTCATTAAAGCACATTGTCTTTGCTCAACAGATCATGGTTCAATCTTTATCATGGATATCTAATATGAGTGTGTGAAAATATATAAATAGCAATAATTTATATATATACTACAACAAAATCGTTGGGTATATATGGCATATACTTTTATGATAAAATTCTGATATAATAAATATTTATTTTATTGTAAGATTTTATAAGATTTTTTTATATTATTTTTTTTGAGATGGATTTCTTAGTTTAAATTTATGAGATAATGCATTTGCAAAAAGTAAGTACTATGTATCCAACTTATAAACAGTATTTTTTTTAAAATTTAAATGTTAATTCTCATAAAGATATCGGTATTTGACTATAAATAAAAAAGATATTAGAATTTCGCTGAACAAACTTATAAAAATACGCCATTCAGATTTTACGCATTGAATTTTATATTATTATATTTTATGCACTAATTTCTTTTTAAGTAACAAAAAAAAATTATGTTGAACATTCATCATAAATTTAATAATGTGTTTTAAATAAAATCGTTCATATTTATATTAAGAGTTGGTCTCCTGAGAGACCGTCGTCTCACCATTTTTTTTTATTGTGAAACGGATTTTAATACATCATTTCAATAAGTTAAATATATTATTTTATTTTAAAAAATTACATTAATTGTAACAAATAAATACATCATTTGCAATAAAGAAATACATCATTTGGTCTTACGATCTATCACAAGGCAGAGTGAATGTCAATGTCCACCAGTCCACTTTCTCACTCGCTCACGCCTTTGGTCTCCTTTGGCTTCTCATAACTTGGAGTGTGGGCACTCCACGCAATCTCTATCTGGAACTTGGGAACTTTATGGTTCTTCCCGTAACTGTCAATCTTTTTGGCTAGACGTCCGTGATAGTCAAAGCTTGGAGATAAGCAATGACTGTTGTATTCTTACTTGGAGAGTAAGAACACCAAGATGTAAACTTGGGTTTTAAAACAGCAAGTTATCTTGTGTCCAAATATGGCACACGGTGAGCTTAGAAAAAACCTCGAACTTTAGAAACCTTTGAGTTTGCAATTTCGTAGAGTTTTGTTACTTGGTTTGAAATCCAGTAATCATCTCCTACAGAGTACTTCGTCTATTTATAGGCGTAGTAGGAGAAGTTTGAGATTGTAACTGTTTAAAGACATTTTGAAAGTTGTCTAACCCAGAGTCTCTCTCTTTTTGCGAAGGACATGTTGATTTTCATAAAGTTTGCACCTGCTCGTCCTTCTCTGACACTGGATATTGACTCTGCAATTTTGTGTCAGAACGGTTCTTCCAGTCCGAGGAATCCCAACTGGTTGATGATCTTCAGACTTTAAGAACTTTAAGGAATATTCATTCTTAAAGTCTGGCCTATAAAGCATTCATCTGACTTGATCTCTATGTCTTTGTACGCAGGTTTAACATTAAACTTTTGTTACCGCTCCAAACTGGTGAACTGGTGAATTCTACCAAACTGGTGTCCACCTTTTGCATACCCCAAACTGGTAAACAGGCTCCTCGACCAGTTTGAATATTAGTTAGTTGAATTCTATTTTTTATTTTTGATAAAAAAAATTAATACTAAAACTAAAACTAGACTATATTGGTAATTTATTTGAACAATGGTCAATTGTATAAAAGATACAAACTTATCAAATAAATTATAACATATACTTAAAAGGTTATAATATATTCAATAATTATATATATTAATTTATTTATCCGACCGGTGCCGTTGAAATTACCGGTTAAAATTTTCAAACCATTAGTTAAAAATTAAATTTATAATGGACCACATTTATTAAATTAATCCAATTTGATCTGATTGAACCAAACCACAAATACCCTTAAAAGAAACCCAATTCAAATTTGTAGCTGGATTTGAAACTATTTATGTGGGCCGACCATAATAACGAAATTTTATTCAATCCAGGTATGTATAATATTTATATGTTTTTAATATTTTCACTTCAATTATAGGTAATTTGGTCACTTTCTAAAATTAATTTTTTCCTCTTCTAAAAAATTAATAAATGTCTTTCAAATTAGTATCAGCCGCCAGCCCACCACCTTTGATGTTTGCAGTAGTTAAAACTTAGAAGTGTTCACGATCTGATTTGACCGATATGAAAGCAAAATTTCGATCAAACTAATAGATAAGGTTTAAAAAAAATTTAATCAAAAAGGCCAAATTATAACCAAACCAAATTGTATAAAAAACTTTTTATTCCGGTTGATTTGACGATTTAAAATAAAATATGTTTCAGATTTTGACAATTTACTATAATATATCGAGAGCGGATACTTTAGTTAATTTGTAGAAACGAGAGTTTAAATATTGTAAATAAGTTGATTTTTATTATTTGATATAACTTATTATAATATAATTTTATATTTATAATTTAATATAAAATCAAAAGAATCACATGCATCAATTATCTTAAAATACTAACCTTAAATTTAAAATGTAAGATTAAAATAACGATGTTAAAAGTTAATTTAACGTAAAAGAGTTATAATAAAATTATAATATTTAATGTTAATATTTATTTGCTATTTTTTATCTTTTATTTTTGATAAAAAAAATTAAAATTAAAACAAGTTGGTTAAGATATTTGAACATAGATCAATTATATGAATGAGTAGATTTTTACATGGTGAACTACAATATAAACTTATAACCAACCAAATTAATTCGATTTTGAAACGTTTCAAAATTTTTAATCCACCAATTTGAAAATTAAATTTATAACCAGTCAAATTAATCCGATTTAATCAGTTTTAGCCAAACTACGAACACCCTATAGTCGCCACCCTCTCTTCTTTTTTTCCAGGGTCACCATCTCTTCCTTCACTTGTTGCTTATTTTATAAAAGGTTGATAAATATTTTATTGAAACCTATTGCTTGATTTATGAATAAATAGTTATATATATTGAAGTTATAATCCTACACAAACAAGCCTTCACTGGGTCCACGTTATTATCTTATTTTAATTATAATGATGCATTAAAATATTTAAAATTATATGTGTAGATAAATATTATATTTGCCTTGAATATGAATTGTATTATTGAAGATATTATGGAGTTACAAGAACTGAAAGTTATGAAAATAAAACCATTTCTTAACTAGATAACTACAAAAACAAAAAACTCTAATGACATCGTCAAAATAGACGTGTGCATGGATGTATCTTTAAGATATATTCAATCATCATCCCTCTATCCATCCAGATTGTATTGTGCCCTAACATAAAACGTATTATGCAACAACACAAAATACATCGAGTAATAAAATGCTCAAACAGTAATATCAAACGTATGATTATCCCCTATTCAAGGTGTAGTGAAGAAAGTACATTGTCGGTCATAAGTTCTGTTATGCTTCAAATATCATCGGACATCAAGTCTAAGTGTATGAATTTACATAAACGTATTAAAATTCTGAAGTAAATAAATAAATAAAAATTATAAGTAGCAATAATCTCTGTCTTTCTATATGTATGGATGCGATCCAGTAAGAACACCACTTACCATAAGAAATAAGAATAAATACTCTCATTGGTATTTTTGTCATTTTGTACTTATTTAAGATTTTGTTTGCATATTCAACCTCGACATGCATTATATATCTAACAAACATGCATTATGTGCATAAGAAACATGCATTATATACTTAACAAACATCTTTCTACATTATTATTGGTCCCGAGATTAGAGTATGTTATATGCAGCGAAAGTAAATATGAGTTGCACTTGTTCTCCTGGACTGACTGTAACTCAGTTTAAAGTTTCTAAAAAGTACAAGAAAAATAAATGTATAAGAAAATAAAGATTTTGTTTCCAGCCCTTAAATCTAAAGAAAGACTAAAATTAAAATGGGGAACTCTCATAATGAGCTAGACAATAATTTATATAGAGGTAGGGTTGAGCTCTTGAGTGGTAGGAATTGATGAAATATGGTATTTTCCTCTCAAAATTCGCCCATAACTTGAATTAGTAAATTTCCTCTTCATTCTCGCCAAATCATGCAAAGGAAGTCCTTTTCTGAAAATACGTTTGCGTCGACCGAGATGAGTGTTGTGTCGGTCGACGCGCATCACCCAACATCGACCTGCCTCACGCTCGAATTGCTCTGTGTCGACCTCATCCGTGTCGGTCGACGTGGATTCTTTTCTTGTGTTGGTTGAAATTCTCCCACGTCAGGCGAAACAGAACACCTTGTGGCGGATTTCTTCAACTTTTCTTCCATTTTCTCCTTTCTCAATGATTTTTCCTTACAAAACTTTGCATCACAAGCATAATACCCTCCAAAACACTTATGCTCATTTTATTCAAGAAAACAAACTAAAATACAGAAAAGAAAAAAGAAAACAATGCGATAAATAAGTAGAAATACGAGTTTAATTATTAATGTAGAGACACTCTAAACTGGTGGTTTCTATATATTCTCTTGACACATCAAAACAACAAGTAGGTATGAATACTTCCTAAAAATTTGTAATATATCTAGTGTATTATCACATTTTAAATCCGTACAATTCCAAAACAACGTAGAAAAGCCAGCAAAAAATAATTGAGAACAGTGATACGAAATTTCTGAATGATTCAATCAACCTTATGAGAATCCGTCCAAATAAACTTGGAATGGTTCTGAGCGAAAAATCTATAAATCAGCACTAGGCGTAGGGGTTGTTCATAAATCATAATTCATATTCATATTCAACTGCAAGCAAAAAGAGATTGATCATGGCAGCTTATGCAGCTCTTGTCTCTCTTATGCAAATCATACATCAGATCAAG
>JAPKLW010009498.1:0-12199 GCA_026898455.1 Plectranthus barbatus | reverse complement strand
TCGTATGGTTGCTACTATTATATATACATTTGACTAATCATCATCTCCTTTCCTTCTTTCAGTGCGCGAGAGGACAATCCTCACCCCGGCTTAGCAAGCACGAATCGATCGGGCGTACGACGTCAGTGCTAGTGATCGCGAGTGGCCAAAGTTACAGCTCGGTCGCTTCGTGACTGCTCACCACTTCCTAGACCACAACTGCCATATCAACAACCTGCCGGATAACATGAAGGGTCGAGGAGTATCCGCCGAACACGTTGCCCAAGCCATGCGGGAAAAGAAGAGAGCTCGGGAGGAGCTCGAACAGAAACGTCGGGAGGAAAACCCTCCAAAAAGGCCCGCTACTACGCCGAACGCTCCTCCCGTGACTCCACCTCCTCCTCCATTCAAGCCTACTGAAGCCCCCAAGGACGTTCTCCACATTCCTCAGTCGGACTCTTCTCTCAAAGAATCCGACCGTAAGAGGGACAAAGAGGGAGGACCTTCTGAACGTCGTCACCGTCCCTCAGACAAAGACTCCGGCCCAAAGGAGAACCTTGAGAGGTCTCTGGCCAGGGCACAGACAGCCCCTGCAAAAGCAAGGGTGGACTCATTCTTGGTCCATGCTCGCAAGTTGCTGCTCAACCCCCTTCTTCAAGATCCTATGGCGGGAGCACTCTTCAACAGGCTTTCTCGCTTCGAGCAGCGCCAGTTAGAGGTACTATCTACACCATGCTTCATTCGCATCCCCTTCCTTACTGTAAGTGTTAATGCAGGACGCAATGGAGTTCGACAAGATCCACCGCGAGATCAAGGCCTTCGAGGACAAATGCGCGGAAGAAATCCTAAAGCTGCGGGGTGAGGTCGAGGCCCAGAAGAAGAAGGTAGCTGCTCTTGAGGACAAACTCGATGAGACTGAGGGCAATGCCGCCTCTCTTGCTGTGAAAGCGCACGATGCAGAGGAGGAGCTAAAAGTGTGTCGAGATGAACTGGAGAGTTCGAAAAAGAAGTATGACGCCGACATCGCTCTGCTCTCCGGCGACATCCAGAAGAGAGGAGATCAGCTGAAAGCCATGCAGGAGCAGCTCACCACCAAGGAGGAGGAGCACAAACTCGAGTTGAAGTGCTGCCAGGATGAGATCGCTCGCCTCAAATTTGGGGAAGGCTTGGACTTCGAATCCATCATCTAGACGCCGTATTTCGCCTAGACATACGAGGTATCTTCTTATGGTACTCTTTCTTTTACACGTCGCTTTATCTCGCTCTATCACCAGTAGGTACTTAATGCCTCGTATGTCGAACTTATAGACTCTTGCCGAACAGGTCGATCAGGATATCAGAGAAAGGATATCTTCTCGATTCCCAGACCTCGACTTAAGCGTCCTGGATGAGAGCCCTCGGACCGAGCAGGACCCCGATTCTGGCAGCCCCAAGCAGCAGAAGAGCGGCGAGCAGGACGTCAATCCCCAGCAGCAGAAGAACACTGATGCATAAACCTTTATTCTTTTTGTCGAACAATTACATTTTTCCCTTTATTCTCAGACAATCTCTTCTTTTCTTGCGCTTTTACCATTTGCGTTTTACAATATTAAATACTTGATTTGCTTTCCCATGCTTTCGTCGTTGTGTTTTTACAATATGGTACTTTCGTTTGCTCTTTCATTCTTGAAATTATCCTGCATAGGGAATTTTGAGGTTAGGATGGGCGATGCCGAAGCATCGCCCCTCCGACGCTCAAGTCAGTAAAGGAATTAAAGTCAAGACATAAGAGATAAATAGATGTACTAGAATACTTATCTGGCCGCCCTCGTTCAAACAGGGCTATGCCTTAGAAATAATACTTCTTCAAATGCCTCACGTTCCAACTATTTGAGATCTCTCGACCCCCATAATCCTCTAAATGGTATGCTCCTCGTCCGACCACCCGCGTTACTTTATACGGACCTTCCCAAGTTGGTGCGAGCTTCCCTACGCTTTTATCCTTGGTGTTCTGAAATACTCTCCGTAACACCCAATCCCCTTCTCGAAAGGTTCGCAACCTGAGCCTTCGATTATAAATTCTCTCTACTTGCGACCGATGCTGGGCCATCATCACCAAGGCTCGATCTCTTCTCTCGTCTATCAATTCCAAGTTTTTAAACAATTTGTCTACATTACACGCCTCATCGCACAACTCCACTCGTAAACTTTTCGCCCTCATCTCAATGGGTATAACTGCTTCTTCACCATAGGCCAGGGCAAAAGGGGTACTTCCCGTCGCTACGCGAGGTGTGGTTCGATACGACCATAGCACCCCCGGGAGTTCATCGACCCATCCAGTTTTAAGAGCATGCAACCGCTTCTTCAGGGTAGCCATAATGGTCTTATTTGAAGATTCGGCCTGTCCGTTTGCCTCGGGATATTGCAGCGTAGAAAAGACTAACTTTATCCCATATTGATCACAAAATTCTCGAACTCTCCTTCCAGTGAACTGCGTACCGTTATCAGTCCTGATTTCTTTCGGAATCCCAAATCGACACAATATATTCGTCCAGAGGAACTTTATAACCTCTGGTTCACGCACATTACGAAATGCCTCTGCTTCGACCCACTTCGTAAAATAGTCGGTTGCGACGAGTAAATATTCCTTTTGGCCAGCACCTTTCGGGAGTTTCCCTACAATGTCCATCCCCCACGCCATGAAGGGCCACACAGGCACCGTAGCGTGGAGCGGTTCGGCATACTTTTGCACGGTTACCTTGAACCTCTGACAAGCTTCGCAACTCTTCACATATTCTTTTGCATCCTTTCGCAAAGTTGGCCAATAGAAACCCGCCGATATTACCTTATGAGCCAGTGTTCGAGCGCCTTGATGACTTCCACAATCTCCTTCATGAATTTCCATTAAAACGACAGGAATCGACCCATCGTGTACGCATTTCAAGAGGGGACCCTCCAACGACCGCCTATACAGGTCGCCCTCATAAATTACATACTTCGCAGCGGCTCGGGCTATCCGGGCTGCCTCTGCCTTCTCCTCCGGGAGTACTCCCTCTTCGATGTACCGTCGTATGGGGTCTATCCAAGTCCCGGCTTGCTGTATTTCGTTTACCTCATGAAAATTCTGGACTACCGACTCATCTACCCATGTCACAGGTACCGCTTTCTCCTGTCATCTCTGCTGAGAAGAAGCCAAGTTCGCCAACGCATTTGCCTCCACATTCTCTTCCCTGGGTATGTGTCTTATTTCGAAATTATCAAAATCGGCACTAACCCGCCGAGCAATTTCGTAATATTTCGTCAAACGCGGTTCCTTTACTTGGTATTGGTTATCCACTTGGGAAACCACCAACTGCGAGTCACAGCGCACTTGCAAACGACGCACACCCAACTCCTTTGCCAACTGCATTCCCCGCACGAGAGCCTCATACTCTGCTTCGTTATTCGTGGCATCAAAGTTGAGTCGAATCGCACGCTAAAACTGCTCGCCCCAAGGACTCCACAATTTCAATCCGACGCCATTCCCATTCACATTGCTGGATCCGTCGACCTGAAGGACCCATGGCTCATGCCCAAGCTCTGATACTTCTATCTGCGTGACCTCTTTTTCGGCTTCGATTTTCAAGTTCACCGAATACTCCGCCACAAAGTCAGCTAGAGCTTGAGATTTTATCGTAGTCCTGGGTTCGAACTCAACCCCAAAACCTCCAATTTTGACTGCCCATTTAAGTAACCTCCCCGATAGACTAGGCTTAGAGAATACACTTCGAAGCGGGTACGATGTAACAACTTTAATTGGATGAGCCTCGAAATATGGCCTTTGCTTTCGTGAAGCTACTACTAAGGCCAAAGCCAATTTCTCTAAGGCCGTGTACCTTCGTTCTGTGTCGAGTAAAGGCCTGCTCGCGTAATGAACAGGGTGCTGTCTCCCTTGATATTCCCTTACTAAAACCGATCCAACGGCATGATCCGACACCGATAAGTACAGTAGCAAGGGTTCTCCCTGTTCGGCTTTAGACAGCAATGGAGGGCTCGATAAATAATCCTTAAGTTGTTCAAACGCTTTCGAGCACTCATCTGTCCACTCGAAGTTCTTCCCCTTCCGCAAGGTCTTGAAGAAACTATGCGTCCGATCCGAATACCTTGATATAAACCGGCTTAACGCTACCAATCTCCCAGTCAATTTCTGCACTTCCTTCGGACTTCGTGGATGTGCTAGATCCTTTATCGCCCTTATTTGTACTGGATCAGCCTCTATCCCTCGACTGGTTACCATGTATCCTAAGAACTTTCCTGATGCCACTCCGAAGGTGCACTTCGCAGGATTCAGCTTCATATTATACTTCTTCAAGATATCGAAAGCTAGAGTCAAGTCTCTCACATGCTCACTTGCTTTCCCGGACTTCACCAGCATGTCGTCAATATAGACTTCCATGGTTTTCCCAATGAGTTGCTCGAACATTTTGTTCACCAAGCGCTGATAGGTTGACCCTGCGTTTTTTAGCCCAAAGGGCATTACTTTGTAGCAATAAATTCCCCTATTGGTCATAAACGCGATTTTCTCTTGATCGTCTGGATGCATCATAATTTGATTATAGCCCGAGAACGCGTCCATGAAACTTAGCAACTCATGCCCAGCGGTGGCATTCACAATACAGTCTATATGTGGCAAGGGGTATGGATCCTTTGGGCAGGCTTTGTTCAGATCCGTGTAATCGACGCACACGCGATTCTTCCCATTTTTCTTTTTCACAACAACAACGTTGGCTAACCAGGTCGGGTATTTTACTTCTCTCACAGATCCGATCTCCAGTAATTTTTGAATCTCCTCGTTTACAGCCTCATTCTTATCTGGAGAGAACTTCCGCCTTCGTTGTTGTACGGGCCTTGCATTTGGATCTACTTGAAGCTGATGAGTCATTACCTTTGGGTCTATGCCAACCATATCTTTATGGGACCAGGCAAATACCGCTCGCTCTTTAGACAAGAAGTTTACGAGCTCACTACGAACTGAAGGATCGAGCTCTGATCCAATATTTGTTTTCTTGGAAGGGTCTGTGGGGTCCAGCTCTACCTCCGTCGTTCCTTCTACTTCACCTCCCATTGCTTTGACCGGTTCTAGCGGGAAATGTTGCTGCGAGCACACCGCCTTAAAACTTGCGTAGTAACATTCCTTAGCCACACTTTGTTCCCCCTTAATGGTACATACTCCATCCGAAGTTGGAAATTTAACCAATTGGTGATATGTTGAAGGGACCGCCCTAAGTTGATGAAGCCACGGGCGCCCCAGTAGCGCATTGTATGCGCTAGGCGCGTCGATGATCATAAATGCCACATCATGCCGGACTCCCCCGCAATAGGTACGCAAGGTCACAGTTCCCACCGTCATTTGCACTCCTCCATTAAACCCGATCAGAGGGGTCTGACTCTGGACTATCCTTTCCTCAGGCACCTTCATTTCCTTAACCGCATGATGGAAAAGGATGTTCGTCGAGCTTCCGTTATCTACTAAGATCCATTTGATGAGACAATCCGAGACCTGTAAAGAGATCACGAGCGCGTCATCCATGGTCTGGCAGGGGTAGATTGATAACTCTCGATACAAATCTGAATCGACATCCAAACCCTTGGTGAAGGCCCGCACCGTGGTACTGTTCGGGCAACTCGGGACTGCCACTAACTCTTTATTGAACCTGGATAAATATGCCCTCAGTGACTCTCCGGGTTTTTGGATTATTGCATACAAATCATCCGGATGTTTATCGAGCTTCCGACTACTCGAATATTGTTGGAGGAATAGCTGATGCAACTCAGCAAATGTTGAAATCGATCCCCTCGGTAAACTAATAAACCACTGCAAAGCCGGACCGGTGAGACTTGATCCAAAGCTTTTACACATGCAGGCTTAGCGTCGAGCACTAGGGATGGCTAGTGCGAACATCTTTTGTTTATAAACTGCGACATGATTCTCTGGATCAGTAGTGCCATCATAGAGCGCGAAGCTTGGGGGGTGAAACGGTCCGGAAGTTCGGCCTCTGCGAGCTCAGGCGCAAATGGGGACTCCGCGTAGCTCTCACGCGGGATGGTTCGCTCCGGAGGTGGTAGCCCCGGCACCCTGGCGATCAAGGACTCGAAGTAGCTTAGTCGCTGTTCAAACCGTCGTTCCAGATGCGTCAGCGCTGACCCACCTGCAAGGTTCAAAGTCGGCTGTCTCGGGTCGGTATTTGGTTCTATCAGTGTGCCTGGGGTCCTTTGATTAGTCTCGTCTTCGGCAGCCCGATTGAATTCATCGTGCAAATCATGGGCAGTGAATGCTCGGGCCCTACTCGTGCTCCCAGGTTCCTCAACTAACGGACGGTTCGCCAATTGATTCAGTCGGCGGTTGTCCTGCTCAAGGGCCTGGCATTTCTGAGTTACGACCTCAACTTGAGCTCCTAGCTTTTCCATTACTCCTCGAGCGATCTGGACCTGACTTACCAATTGCGCCACGTATGGGTCTTGCATCAGCGCCGGTGGCGGCGGGGGAAAGGACAATTCGCTGAGCGGGGTTACGTTGAAGGCTCGCCTCATATCGTCCAATGATCCATGAGGTTGATCTGTTCCTCGTCCGCCGGGGTTTGAGCGTCCTCGACCTGCACCGGACTGCTGGCCACGCCCTTGATTCGACCCTCTTCCGGCTCCGGGAAGTATGGTATCTCCCGGCGGGGGAGCAGTCCCACCAATGACAAGTTCGCGATTTCCGTCCTCCGCCATCCCTGCAACAAACTGTTAGTGCCAAACTTGTTCTTGGGCCCCACGGTGGGCGCCAAATTGTTGTGAGTAGTTTTTGTACGGAATTAAGGAGCCCAAGAACAATTCAATTGACGATATAAAGAGAAATGCTAATTAACACGAATATAATAAAAGAAACGAGAGCTCTAAAGGTAGGCGAAGATGATGTTGATGATTGACTGAATGAGTACAATGAAATGGAATTTGGAGTACTGGACTAGAAATGGGGTAAATACAAAATAATTCGTGGTATATCGAGCTATGACTTTGTTGAGTTAATTCCTCACTTTTTCATCCTCCTCAGGTCGTGTTTTTCCAGAAATATATATAGCCATTTTTGGAATAACGCTCCACCCTTGAACTCCGTGATTTCCGCCGAGTTTTATTGCTGAATTTTCCGTTTCACAATAAAAAAGATCCGTTCTTCCCTAATTAAGCACGCTTTAAATGTCGAACCTTGATTTTGAATCTTTCACAGCTCGACGCCATAATGATCGGCCCATATTGTCGACCTATCGTAATGGGCCTCATCCTGAGTTTAAGCCCAAAACATCAAACATGCTACTTTTTAATGGGCCGCTTTCGCTATTCAAAATATCGACCTCAACAATCTCCATCGACGATGATCATCGTGGCTGATCCGACCGATGGGGTGGGCGACGGTCGACACGGCCGGCCGTCGATCGGCGCTGCTCCGGCAGTCGCTGCTGTTCTTGTCCGGCGCCGGTCTCTCTATCTCATATATGTGTGTTACGTGTGTGTATGTAATTATATTAAAAAAAA
Source organism: Plectranthus barbatus (assembly GCA_026898455.1). Classification (NCBI taxonomy): domain Eukaryota; kingdom Viridiplantae; phylum Streptophyta; class Magnoliopsida; order Lamiales; family Lamiaceae; genus Plectranthus; species Plectranthus barbatus. The sequence goes on along the minus strand of JAPKLW010009498.1, from coordinate 4,687 downwards.
ATTTAAAATTTATTTATTCATTCTCTCTCATATATATATATATTATTATCATTATTATTATTACTGTTATGGTATTTTGTATAAAAAAAAATTATTTATTTATTTAAATTATTTAATTATTATGATTTGTTATTAACTCATATATGATTTATATATGGATTTGTTCAATTATCTATTTAGTTATATCAATTAAATTTAACGGCATTTAAAATATTTATGAAAATATTGAATTACGTAATCAAGTTGGATACGTAATTAAAAGGATTGGTTGATAATTTAGTTTGAGTTTGTTGAAATTACGTGTGTGTTTCGAAGGGAGAGAAAACAGGTTGACAGTTGGGAGATGTCAGTTTGGTTGCACTACAAGAAAAATGTGAAACAACAACGGTTAAAAAATGTTGTCGTAGGGCATTTTGAAGTGTTGTCGTAGGTGGTGTTGTTGTAAGTTGGTACTGAAAGACAACGGTTTTGAAACCGTTGTCATTTCTAAAAAAGACAACGGTGTTAAAACTGTTGTCTTTTCTTCAACATGAAAAAAAATTAGAACGGAGAAGTGGGGTATCGATCCCAATACCCTTTGCATGATACGCGGGAGCTCAACCATCTAAACTACATACACAAATTATATAACTTCTATATCATTTATAATTATAATTATTAATATGTCTTTAATCTAAATCAAATAAATTAGCACATATTTGTTTTGTCATTTTATATTTTATAATTAGTCTAAAAATCGATGAATTTTTTAAACACTTCATGTATTTTTTTTAATAATCATTTAAACATATTTAATTCACCTGACATACACACATGTTTCAAAGGTATTTCAAACCAATGATCTTTTGGTTATCGGCTAGATGGTTTTACCACGCACAATTATTATTGTAGTAGCTAGAAATATGGATAAAATCGTCTACTCTCTAATGGTATTTTATTTTATATTTAATTATCTTGTTTCCTAAATTTAGTTATTATTTTTACAAAAATAAAAATTAAGTATAAAATAATATAGGGAAAACTATTAAATACACCAAATGCAACGTTTAACTCTTCAAAATATTACAGAGCATTTTTATCAATTAAATAAGAATTAGTAGAATTTAAAAACAAATTAGAATAACAACACACAAATAAAAATATTGTCTTTTCAATAATAGACAACAAGTAATTAACAACACTATTGTAAAATTGTTGTCTTCTCGATAATAGACAACACGTAAACAACAACACTAGTGTAAAACTGTTGTCTTTTAGCGTATTTTTTAGCAACTGTTGTCTTTTCGATAATAGACAACACGTAAACAACAACACTTGTGTAAAACCGTTGTCTTTTAGCGTATTTTTTAGAAACTGTTGTCTTTTCGATAATAGACAACGCATAAACAACAACACTATCGTAGAACCGTTGTCTTTTAGCGTATTATTTTACTAAAAGACAACACTTTTATTTACAACAACACTTTTTTAGTCTACAACAACACTTTTCAACGAAAAGCGTTGTCTTTTAAGTGTTGTTGTTCAATATTTTTCTTGTAGTGTTGTCAGTCATAGGTCCTGATTATGTCAAGTATTATCAGTTAGGACTGATAGAAATACTTAGATTATTCATCCTAATTGATTGTATATTATGTGATTATTTGAAGGGGATTTAAAATTTAAGGGGATACAGCTCAAACTGCACGATTAACGAGAGCATCTTTACTTCCATAAGCATAACACATGTGGGAGTTATTTCAGTAAAAATAAAATGCTTTCCGAGCTTATTGCTCATTTTCTAAAATAGGTGTGAAAAGTTTTGTTTTAAATTGAGTGATATGCATAAACTGTTTTGTGTTCTCATATCTGTACCTCTGTCGGTTGACGCTGACAGAGAGATTATTTAGTGGGATTGATCCAGGGATTTCCTGTGCTAATCTCATTAAAAGAAAGATAGACGTCTTATTCAGAGCGCTTGATGGTGCGAATAGGTAGTTCAGCGAACGTGCTGATACCTAAGGGTAGAGATAAGGATGGATTATAAAATCAATCGGGTCTCAAGGGATTATATTGAGACTTGTGCACAAATTGATGATAGTGAGTTGAGTGGTTTGTCCATTCCTAACTATTCATCGTAACGTGGAAGTGAGCCAGCTTCCCGTTACACAACGGTAAACAGATATGTTAACATAGTAGATAGCCGCGGCAAAACAAAATGATTTTAGATAACACGGTTCTTTTCAACAAAAACCCGTGTTTATCTGTGTAAGTTGCATAGCATTCATATATCTAAAATGTATGGTTTCGGGCACATTTCCACTGAGTACATTAGTACTCAGCCCCTCGTATTATTTCTAAAATACGCAGGTTAAGCAGCGAGGATGGAGGAGCAGCGGTGTAAAGACGATGTAGGAGTTTGTAAAGCTTTTGAAAGGTCCTGAGATATGCATCCTCATATGCATATCTCCACTACGCTACACATACTACTGCACCACTCTCTGAACTGTTTTCCTTCCCGTCTTTTTGAATGCTCTGAAGAATCAAAAGTTTAATTCTTTATATTGATGTTTTATGAATGATGTTCTTATCTTTAGTAAATGAATGTTTATCAAATCTTTTGTTCAGGTCTTCTGCTGAATTTAATTTATAAAATATTTGAAAAATCGTTGACCACACTGTAGCGCGCCCTAAAGTTGAGAATGTCAGTTGGGGGCGTTACAAAACATATGTGACTTTGTTTGCGACTTCCATAATTTATTTGTGAATTGTTAAATCAATATTTTCTTTGATTTTATTTTTATAGTCATTTCAATAATAAATAAAACAAAATCTAATTAAAGATTTAAAAATTGCTTAAAGCCTAATTTGTGATTTCATTTCATGTATTTGATTAAATTTTATTAAATGCAAAAAAAAAATTTACATACACATTTTAGAAAAATGAAGAAATTTTTACTTTATTTGACTCCTTATTAACATGTGAGAGAATTATATTTAATAAATAAGGATCTTTTAAGAAAATGATCAATCCTTAAAAATGTACATAAAAATACCATTTAAGATTTTTATATAAGAAAAATGGCTATTTAAGATTTCTACTCTATATATTTTTCTATCTATAAAGGGGCTAAAATAAGATCCTTTATGTATTATAATAGACAAATTGAACTCAACCATATTGTATTTGAAATAAATAAAAAATGGGGAAAAAAAAAAGAAAAGGGCATAAGACTAGAGAGAAAGCATTTTTCAATTTTTTTTTATAAAAAATACTGATGTGATAGGCGACCACAAGTGTTATGGTTGCTGTTAAACTAGTCTAATGCTTATTTCAAAGCCTATCTATAAATATACTAAAGCAAAGAATTGGTTAAAAAAAGACGGGAACAATTATTTCATAACAAAAATAATTATTTTATTTTATTTAAATATATTTTGATTAATTAAATAATTATCAATTAATAATAATTATAAGAATCTATTTTGTCCTATAATGATAGATAATCTTATTTTCAATTTATATATTTTATAATAATATACAACCATCTCCATTAATTATCAAAAAAATATTTTATTTTTCATCAATATCTCAATAGTTTATAAAGTTTCATTAATTAGGTAATAAGTAAATTCATATTATAACATACAAAATTGAACGATGATTACCATCAAAATTATTGTAAAATTACAATTCTCAAACATCATAAGATAGTAATATTTAATAATATTAATAAATTAATAAGATAGATTAATATAACATTATTAGATTTATTATTTATATAGATAATTTATACTATAATTTTATAAAACTTATATATTAATTTAATATACGGTGCAAATTAATTATTTTTTATAATGTAAAATACTGAATTATATATAATATGTACTATAACGAACAATGAGCAACTCACCAATGTAATTATGTATAATATAGAAATTTATGTATAAAATTATAGCCATGTTATTAAATAACTTTAAATTTAAATTAATAAAAGAACTCAAATGGTTAACTTTTAAATGTCAATACATTAGTTCCATTTTTTGATTTTATTTAATTTACTATTTTTTATTTATGCTACAATATATGAAATGTGAGTATATTAGTTTGATTTTTCATGTTACATAAATTAGTATTATTTATATGTTAAAAAATATAAAACATATGAACACCAATTTGATTTTTTATTTAATTTGAATTATAAACTTTTTAATTTATTTTAAAAATATAAAACGCAAGTATGCCAGGGTGAAAACGCGTACAATATACACAATATTTATATATATATGTGGCATACATTGATTTACTAAATTCAAATGCTTGATATATTTATAAATTATTAACAATACGTAAATTTAATAATTTTATGCAGCACACGGGAGAAATACTAGTTTATTTCTATTTCAAACTATGCCAAATGTTTTGATCAAGTTTGAATCATTTATTTTCGAGTCAAATTTTAAGTTTTTTTTTTTTTTATTTCTCATAGAATACTTTAAGATTTACCGATTTATACAAGAATACAAGATTAAACAAAGTTTCTAAATTTAGATTATATTGAGAATATTTATTATTTTTTAAAGTGGAAATGATTATTTAAAATATTTTCCACATATATAAATATAAATATATAATTAAAAATTCAATAAAAAAATTATAAATAATATATATTGAAGTAAAAATATGAAAATAAAATAAATTTTTTGGTTG
>JAPKLW010009497.1:0-12201 GCA_026898455.1 Plectranthus barbatus | reverse complement strand
CCACGTTGATTACGTTTGATGTTCTTCTCTGAGTGGGGTTCCCCCACTGAGAGGACAGATAGCAAACACAAAACAGTAGGCAATGACAAAACAGTTTAAAACAAAACATTTCATTTCATGCTTGATATGCTTTGAAAAGAAAACATCATTTTCATGTATTTAATTTGGCCCACTATATAGGGGTAAAAGAAAGTCCACCTTGAGTAGGTGCGGTCACGTGATTGGTTGATCTAGAAATGGATCTTCTTCTTTCCTTTTCCTATTGCATAAGGAATACGAGTAAATCCTCAAGGGATAATAGATTTATTTAAATCTAATTTCATCAAAATAGTTCTAGACTCTTAATCGATCTTGGACTTCTCACGTTTGAGCCGTCGGATAAGGATATAGAAGAATGATTTTGTCAATTTAGTTTGACGGACAAGGTAGTCAAACATTTCTTCAATAGCTCGTGGTTCAACACCGAGCATTAATTCAAGGAACATGAATAATAAATCCATGTGATTGAGCGAAACAAATGACTTCGTCAAGTGACTATGCACTTTCAAGAGTTTAAGATTGAAAGAAGTTTCATTGTGAATCATCGTACATTGCTTGAGAGTATAAGAACTCATCAAGTTGTTTCAACGAAATAATCGAGGAGGTTATCGATCGTAGATGAAGATCGAATTAAGATTTCAAAGGTTGAGATTTAACAAGTTTGGTTTAACAATAAGTTCAAAGGAAGTTCGAGTTACAAGAGTTTGGTCAAGCAAATCAATTGATTTGAATTGAAAAGGTTCTTGGAGAAGTTATGGAAGATAATATCTCATTGTCGATTGATACAAGGAATATCAAACGAAATTGGAATTCAATTAATCGAATGATGAATTTAGAATTGATATTGTTGATAAATCAATCAATCGAAAGGATATCAAAGGATATGAATGATAAGTTGAATCGATTGAAGAATGAAAGTTGAAGATCTCAAGTTATGCGTCTGTGTCGATCGACATAGGTGGTGTCGATCGACATGGATGTTTGACATACATATGCATGTCGACCGAAGCATATGTCGACCGGTTTGGTTTGTGTCGGTCGACATGAAGGAATGTCGACCGAATTTATATGTGTGTCGACCGACACCAAGTGTGTCGATCGAAATCATGTGTGTGTCGACCGACACCAAGTGTGTCGATCAAAATCATGAGTGTGTCGACCGACACCAAGTGTGTCGATCAAAATCATGAGCGTGTCGACCGACACCAAGTGTGTCGATCGAAATGGCTTGTTATGTCTAGAATGTCGATCGAAATGAAGTGTGTCGATCGATACGAAGGATGGACAACAAAATCTCAAGGAATAACATCTGTGTCGATCGACACAAATTGTGTCGATCGAAATTTAGGCTTTATTTCGGTCGACACAATCTGTGTCGATCGAAACAGAGGCTTGCTGCCTTTGGCGAAATTTTTGTGTTTTGGCTCAAACGGTTATCCGGACTCGTCCAATCGATTTCTAACAACACCAAATGGTTCCTAAACATATATAATGAGTCTAGACATGATTTAAAATATCAAAACATGTTGGAATCGAGATAAAACCTCAATATGTCCAAATAGGGCAAACATACCAAAAATACTCCAAAATCAACACAACTCGATTCCTATATCGATATATCGTTTCTAGGCTCATAATATAACATGCTAAACATGCATACGTACTCATAAACTCAATATCAAGCCTAGATCATGACATTTATAACTAGGGCATAAAACATAACATGCTAATATTCAAGAAATAGCTAGAGGGAGGTTCAATTTATACCTCCTTGACGTTCTTAAGCCTTCGTAAGCTTGATCAACCCTTAGTTCATCGATTTCCCTCTTCAAATCAAAAAGGAATGGAAATCTAAGGTTGGAAATGGAAAGAAAACGAAGAGAGGGTTCCGAAAAGGTATAGTTTTACCTTAAAAATCCCTCGTCGGAGCTTCGTCGGAGCTCGCCGGAATGTTGTCGGAAATCTCGCCGGAGAAACTCTAGAGAGTTTTGAGAGAAAAAGTGAAAGTGGTGGAGTGAGATAGAAGGTTATATTTATAGAGGGAGGTGAGGGGTAACTTTGTAATTACCGAAAGTCAAAAAGGTTAAAGTGGTTGTCATTCGCTTGTCACATCGGTTACTTTAACATCACCTCACGTCAACTCCACATCTCTTCGCGTCATTGCACGGGAGACCGTGATATTTCGTCGATACACGAGTATTTATCGATCGATATTATTCCGATACGAAAATGTCGATCACCGAATAATTAATCGAGATTAATTATACTAATTAATAATAATTTATTTTCTTCAATGAATAAAGGTGGCAAACAAATGATGCCACAATAATAATTTTCAAAAATAAATTGATCGCGATATCTCGAATTAATTCGATAGCAAAATATAAACTTCGGAAATCCGATAATTACATTCAAATTTTATGAGGGGTGTTACAATATAAATACTTATTATTCATATATCTACTAATCTACTTCTTGAATAATTTATATTTTTGCAAACAATATTGAAAATAAATGATATGAGAAAAAATATTCGGATTTCGGACTATTGGGTAAAAAAGTTATTAAATATTATGCACCTTCTTGAAGATTGATCGGACCCCTTGGTAACATTGTCAACATAAAATGAATAAAGCTTACATCAAATGTTGTTTAATTAAAAGAAAGAGTTTTCTGTCAGCCGAAAGTTAACAGTGAAGTGCGTATATGAGTTACACATGTTACTCATAGCGTGACCTCAATTCATTACACTATAAAAAAATGGTCTATAATGGCGACAAAAATTATCACTATAAATATGAATTTTGTCACTGTAGCATCTTAGTGACAATATTGTGTGTCGTCGCTATGTCGTGGCTACTGAATAGTGGCTAAAGGGTTTAGCAACGAACTACAATAGTCGTCACTATTGCTCTATTTTATTGTGACTCCAATTTTCATCACTAATTCACTATTAATTAGTTTCAAACTTTAATCGTCACTAAAATGTCATGATATAGCCGCACAGATGTGTTGTCACTAAATAAACATGTTTTAGCCACTATAATAATTATCACTAAAACTTTATAATATAGTAGCATAATTTGTCGTCACTAAAATATCATTATATAGTTACACATAAGTGTTGTCACTAAATAAACACCTTTTAGCCACAACACTAATTATCACAAAAATTTCGAATTTAATAGCAAAAATTGTTGTCACAAAAATATCTAGCCATAGTTGACCAGATCATCTGAACCCACCTACACCGTACCTAACCATCGGTCGAGCCACCACTGAGCCGCAATGCCTTGAACCGCACCCAACCGTTGCATTGCACCTAACCCGCCAACATCGAGCCACAGCTAACCAACCTCACCACACCCAACCATTGAACCGCATCTAGCCTACCACCACCGAGCCACAACCAACCATCGACTGAATCCACCGGCATCGTGCCGCACCACGAGCAATTAGGACCACCGAGCCATCATCGCACCGCACCGCACCAATGAATAATCAGGTGCCCTGTACATAGTCATATAAAAAATTAATATTTAGTGCTTCCAATAGGATTCGAACTTTTTACCTCTTAATTTAATCCTTTATATCTATCCACTGCACCAAGTGATTAATTATTAATATTTTGGATAGTTAATATATGTAAGGTAATAGTGTCTATCTATCTAAACTTAATAAATTTATGGAATCTATTTCTCTTTATAATTTTAAATCTTGACAAACTTATAAATTAAAAAATTACTACCACAACAGTGAATTCTAAAAATAAAAGTAAAATGTAAATATAGATAAAATGAAATTTTATACAATTTTATATTAAAAAACTACTACACAATATTCACTTTTACTTCATTATTTAGAATTTGTCGAAGTGATAGTAGTTTTTTAATTTAAAAGATTACTAATAATTAAATTTGAATAAAAAATAAGTTTTAATAAAAAAAAATTATAACGTAAGATTTTAATTTATATTAAACATAAATTTTTCATAATTATGTAATTAAAATTATAATTTTACTAAACAATTTAAATTTACGCATTATTTTATATTTTGAATAAATAATTAAATCATTAAAAATTCAATAATCTTAATTAATTGTGTGTTTTTATTTATATACATGATTAAAGTTTTAATTCAATTTGAATTTTAGCTTAATTACACATTTTGAATCTTATCACCTTTAAATAGAATAACTTTTAATATAGTAACATAATCTTTAATCATATTTTAAATGTTTTTTATTGTAATTTTTTATTAATATTTATTACTTATATACAAATATTTATATAATTTAATTACTTAAATATATAAAGATAATATTCAATTATTATTTAATTGCCACATCAAGAATTTTGTTTAATATGGGTAAATATCATAATAGTCTTAACCAAAAAAATGTAATAAAATCTTAACAGTGTTAAGTTGGTGGGGATCAAATTACTTAATAAAACATAATGTAGGATATAATTTCATATATTTGGAAGTATATAATAGAATTTCATAAAATGTTTTAGATAATACGTAACCAAAAGCAAACTGATGGCTTATAAAAATTATTACTAATGAACTAGTGGAGTTTATTAAATTTTGAAATTTTATTAAAACATAATAAAAAATATTATTATTGTCAAATTAAGTTATAATATATTAAATTATCATTGTTTATAATTTATTGTGATAAATTTGGTTACCGTCACTATAAATTGATTTAGCAACAAAATAAATTATTGTCACTGACTTTAGTGACGGTAAATACTAACAACATATGAAATTGTCACAAATTGAAAAATATTGTGATGAAAAAATTAATTGTAGCTAAAATAGTATTTTTAGTTACAAAAAATTTATTGTCACTAATATTAGTGACAATAAATATTGACAACTTATGAAATTGTCACAAATCATATTTTTTGTGACAAGAAAATTTATTGTTGCAGTAGATATGTATTTAGTAACAAAAATATTATTGTCACTAACTTTAGTGACAATAAATATTCGCAACTAATAAAATTGTCACAACTCATATTTGTTGTGACAAAAGAATTTATTGTTGCTATAAATATATGTTTAGTCATAAAAATATTATTGCCACTAGCTTTAGTGACAATAAATATCCGCAACTAATTAAATTGTCACAAATTGCATTTTTTGTGACAAAATACATAATTGTTACTAAAAATGTGTTTTTAGCCACAAAAATTTAAATGTCACTGACATTATTGTCACTACACATAGTTTTTTTTGTAGTGTTATAATTGTTATTAGTAGAATACAAGAGTCAACCTCAATTCATTATAACTGTTATTAATGGAATACAAGAGTCAATACCATAGTTTGATATCCTGGTCTGATTAAAGACATTAAAGAGTTGAGGAGAGAGTTTGAGATTGAGTATACAAATTTTTAACAAATGTGAGTGTTGGTCCCGGTTTATCAGAGTTTAAACAATACGCAGCGGAAATAGTATAAAGTTAATCGTTTTCTTGCACGCTACTGACTCACAGCTGACAACTGGCAACTGGTCAGCTGGTGCTGGTTACTAAGTACGCAGCTGACAACTGGTCAGCTGGTGAATCTATACTTAGAATATTTTAGCCAAGTTTGCACAATTATATCAGTTTCAGAACATACACCAGCACTTGAGTGCTGGGTTTTAAATCAGAATGTAAAGCAGAAAACTGATAAATGACAAAAGGATTTATAGTGGTTCGATCAATCGATCTACGTCCACTCTCCAGTCGAAGCACTGGAAATTCACTAAGAGTAATCAGGTACAAGAGTCCTACGATCTATCTCTAGCTGGTGAATGCCTCGTCCACCAGTTCACTAGATCAACCGCTCCCGGCCTTGTTTCCTTCTTCAACTCTGATCAGCTGGTGGAGTGCGAGCACGTCACTTCAACCTCCACAGCTTCACTGGGTGTTTAGTTCTCCCAAGAACGTATCTTCTCAATACGGCAAACTGCCCGTGATAACTCAAGTGCTGGCTGGCACAAGAGCTGCTGTGAACTTCCTCGGAAGAGAAAGAGCACCAAGGAGATCAGTAACTTACAAGCTGGAAGCTTGAAGTCTCGTGTTTGAATAAATCAACACACGGTAAGCTTTAAGAAAAGCCTCGAAAGTTGTATGCGCTTCTACTTGCTTGAGCGTAATAAATTTGCAGTCTTTCGGTAGGTGAAGAGTATTGAATGTTGATGGATCCCAGGTATTTATAGACGCGGGATCCCATTCAAATCTCCTAGCCGTTTGGACACATCCGGAAAAGGTCTCTGTCCTCGCATGTCCTTCTGACGGCGGCAGGTATGTTTTTCCGGAAAGTGCCATACTTTTGTCCGCTGTATCTGACATTGATCTCTTTATGTCAGAACGGCACTATTCGTCAGTACGAGGAATCGAGACTGGTGTCTTGTAACTGATGGACTTTAAGGTATCCTCCTTAAAGTCATACCCTGTCAGTTAATTCCTCGACGAATCTTCTTTTTGTCTCTACGACTCTGGGAGAGAGAATCTGGAATTCTGCTGGTAACATCTGACTGGTAGATCATACTGGTGATCTTGTGCTGGCAGTCTCTGCTGGTGACTTGCCCTGGCATCATCAAAGTCTACCAAATCTCTAGATGTTAACTCTTCTCGGAATCTCCCATGACTGGTGAAATCACCGCTGGTGAATAGTGTAAGGAACACGCATTCTCCTGGTAAGGTTTGTCAGCCGCCTGCTGATGAAACCCTTCCCAACTGGTGAACAGTAGCCAGTCATATGCACTTCTCACCGCTGGTGAACAGTGTCAGCGTGAGTCTTTGTCAGCCGACTGCTGATGAGACTTTTCCCAACTGGTGAACAGCAGCCAGTGGTAAGCTCTTCTCATGCTGGTGAACAGTGTCAGCATGAGTCTTGATCAGCTACGACTTACAACTCAAAAGCCTAAGCAGGACTTTACATTTGAGATCTAGAGCTATCTAGAGACAACTGACGCTGGTAGGACTTAGGATTTGATCCACCAAAACTATGATCTATCCAAGTAGCTACTGAGGGAGGGAAACTTAGACAGATTTCCCAACAATTTCCCCCTTTTTGGTGCGATCAAAGCCTAACCAGCGAGCACTCAGCTGATGAGGAAAGTTACAGAAAAATTTCAGGGTTTTACAAATAAGCCTATCAGATCTAAACCCATGAAACTACTTCCTCACATCAGCTCTAACTAAAATCTTCCCCCTCAACCTAAGAGGGATATTGCTCGTTTAAAATATGAAAATTGAGATCAGAGCAAAAATAGATTTAAAGAATGTAGACGAGTGCTGGTGCTGATTACACTGGATGTGTAAGTTCAGCTGGTAAGTAAATACTTGACAATTGTTGGACAATAAGAGATTGTCATCAACTTGTCAGCAATCATTCCATTAAAGGTGTAGCAATTACAAGTACAGGAGTGATAACTGACTAGTCTAGCTGATAAGTATTTACTTACAAAAAAATAGAGAAACTAGACTATGGCTTGGATGATGATCCTGGTGATTGAGTTCTTGCGCTTGTGATAGACCTCAGGATCTCTGTAAGTGCGGCCATGTCTTGTTCTCTCTTCAGCCTTTCCTCAGCAGCAATCCGTCTCTCTTCCTCAGCAAGTCGGGCTCTCTCTGCTTCAGCCAGTGCTCGCACCCTTTCCCCCTCTTGGATCCGCGCCAAAAAGGTGGAGACACCGGCGGTGACGGACTCCAATTGTTGCGTTACATCAGCTTGGAAAGAGGCGAAGCGCTGATCCATCCTGGCATCAATGTAAGCAAGTAGCTGCGCAGGAGGATGGATCTCGGAGATTGGCATCGCTGATACTTCTATGGAAGAGGAGGGCACATCAGGTGCGGAGGGAGCCATTGCTGGTTCAGATTCAGCTGTTATCTCCATTGGGGCTGGCTCCTCCGCTGGTACCGCTGCTGCAGCGGGTTCCTTCGCTGGTACCTCGGCTGCTGCTGGCTCCTCCACGAGCACCGCGGCTGGTGCTGACGGGCCTTGTTCAAAAACGGGTGGGGCTGTGAGTTCCACCACTTGCCAGTCCTCATTATAAGGGACAAGGTCGCCCATTACGATCGGAACATTAGGGACGGCAGTGGTCAGCCACCAACCTCTGGAGGGATCCTCCTCCACAATGTGGTCTACCAGCAGAGCGCTGGCAGCCATATCAAAGAAAACAGCATAATAGGGAGGGATCCGGGGGAGAGCGGTGAGAACCTTCAAGCGGCGGAGCGCGTAGATCAGCTGGTATCCCCGGCTGGTGGGCTGGAACTGGAGGAATGGCAACTTAAACATTTTTGGCCTAGGGAGGCCGGAAGTCCCAGTCAGCTGTCTGAATTCTGCAATTCTCTTCAAACGGCGCCTGATTCGCCTGGTAGACAGCTGCTGGTGCATTTCAGGATCAGAATCCATGAATGCATTCGCCCACGCCTCCTCTGATCTCCAGTAACCAAGCCCTAGCCTGGCATAAAGAACAGCGCGCTTTTCTACTGTCAGCTGGCGCTGGCATAGGTCGAAAATCCTCCACCTCCAGAACTCCAGACATAGTTCCGGATTCACCCTCCACAGTCTTCGGTAGCTGGTTATCATCTCGTCATTGACGGCATTCTCCACCTCCGCCGTGATGTTTTCAGCATACTCATAGAGCGTGGAATTGAAGTACTCCATCGGCTGCAGGGGCAGACACCAGTCATAGATCCTCGAAGCGTATACAGACTGGTGGGGGAGTCCGCTGATGGGGATGATATTGAATGCTGATGGCTCAGGCACTCGGGAATCTTGAAACGCCATTGCCCCGCGGTGCTCCCACCGATGTACTCCTGTCACTCGTGATTGGAAGGAGTCTTCATCAATCAGTTGATGCTCTTGGATGCAGAGCAAGTATGACCTCCTTTCTGCGCGCACATGACGTGCTGGCGCTGGCGAGGATGCTGCTGGTCGCCCAGAAGATGATGCTTCTGACGATTTTGGGCGACTGGCAGGACGACGAGCCTCATCTTCAAAATTAGGGAATAGATCTCGGGGCTCCATCCTCTGCACCATGGAGTAATGTGTCACCTCCTCAGCTGGAGCAGCTGGCTCCTCAGCCCTTGGCTCCTCTGCATCCTCAGAATCTGAGCTCATGTCCGAAAAACTCGCCAGTTTTTCCGGGGTGGTCGCCCGCTCCTCAACTCCTCCACTGGCACCCCCGTGCGCGGCCAGTGGGTCTTCTTCACCTCCACCACCCCCTTGCGCGGGTGGAGGGACTTCAGCGACCTCCTCCTCCTCCTGGTACTTATCCACAAGGGATAGTACATCTTCATCAGCACCCATGACCATCAGGCGGGTAAAAGATTCTTCTGATAAGATCTGGCCTGGAGCTGGTGCTGGTGGCCTTGCACTTGTAGTTGGGGCAACTTCCCATTTGCCTTTGGCCACCTGGTGCACCTGCTCCGCCAGTTGCGCCTGACGTCTGGCCTCATGCTCAGCCTGCACCTTTGCATAGGCTTCATCGCGGGCTGCCAGCTCAGCCTCCCTTCTTCGCTGGTCGGCCAAGGCCTTCAGCCTTGCCTGGGCCTGCTTTTTCCTCACAATGGAGGCTTGTTGCTCCTTCTTGGCCTGTTCCACCAGCTTCTGAGCTCTTGTTTGGACCCTCTTTCGCTTCCGGGTCATCCTCTCTATTGTCTCCTCCTCAGTCAGTCCAAGAACGGACTTCTTGACTGGTATCGAGATCTTCCTGGATGCTGGGTCATAAGCAACAGCTGACTGGGGCTGCTGAGACTGGTGAGTCTTAGGCTTCTTCCTTGATCGGGGCTTGGGAGCTGGCACTGGCGCTAGTTCTTGAGGATGTATGCCAGTTGCCTCAGCCACCGCGTCCTCCATCGAGACAAATAGGGACTCGAGCTCGCGCTTTCTCTTCAGCTCAGCCCTAGCCTCATCAGTCAGTGGGAGAGCCACAGCTGCCACAGCCTCCCCTATCTGTTCTGGCTCCTCCTCAGATACAGATTCAGCTGGATCAACGGCCGTCCTGCCCCTCAGTCGTCGTGGCTTCTTGTAGTCAGGGTCAGGAAGCTTCACCTTGGAGACTGGGATGAAGTCTGAGGGGACCAGCCTCTCCCCTTGATCTACGCCCTCACCCATCTCCACCTCCAAGATGTGGCTGATCCTCAGTCCGAATGAGACGGCGTGAGCGAACTTCCCTTCAGTCGGCACGGTGATGTTCCGCGCCACATTCTCCAGCAACCGGCCAAAAAAGAATTCGGCCCAATTTCCCTGTACACCATCTACCAGGGCGCACATCACTGAGAACTTGCGCAAGCTAAGCTCGGCGTAGGAGCCGACTTCACATTGTAGCATGCGCACTACAATGTCGCACACCATTTGCCAGTACTCCTCCATCTCGGACTTCTTCATGCCAGTCCGGAAGACGGTGACTTCTTCTTTCTTCCACTCCTCCCATCTCCTCCGGAATTCCTCCGTATCATCCTGATGATACGTGGCTACTTGTTCTCCTTCACTCCTCATCCCAAACATGTTGGCGAGGTATTCGGCATCAATCGTGATCAGATGGCCGAAAATTGAAGTGGTGAACGACTTCCTGTCGTCAGCAATAACCGCCCTAGCATAGAACTCCACAACCATATGAGGATGGAAAGTTCTGGGGGTCGCCGTTAGGTACGGTCGGAGCTGTTCTCGGTCAATCATCTCCATCAGCTCCTCGCCGAAATGTTTCAGGGCCAATTTCTCATTCAAAATTTTCTCTTTTTGGACCTGAGCAGCCCTTATCTGTGCATTGGAGAGTTGATGTCGGGTCGGCGGTCTATTCAGCTGAACCAGTCTGGCAAAAGGATGGCTATAATCAATATCCTCTATCTTTACAATGCCAGTATATGTTGGCATATGAGCTTCAGCGAGGGGTAAGTCGAGAGACTCTGAGGATGATGTAGAGGGGTTATCATCAGGAGGTTGCGAAGAAGACGCCATGACTTCAGAAAATATCAAAGGAAGTTGAAGGAATTTGAACAGATTTAGGGTTCTGAAAATATGAGGGATCGTAAAGGTTAACCCGATGAAGGATATTGGATATTTATACTCGGGGCCATGCAAGATTAAACGACCGAGATGAATTCTCAGCAAGTCAGAATCTACGGTCATCAGCAGACCCGCTTCCCGGTGGTGACGTGCGCGGTCGTGCTGACGTGGGCAACGCCGTGTAGCTGACATGGTGCTCTCTGATTGGTTGCAAATGTCCTTTTGACCGCGCAGTCACTGTGCGCATTAAATGTGGCATTAAATGTCGCATTAAATTCTGAGATACGCACACGCCAGAGGATTTGAACAATCCCGCCATTTCTGCGACAGTTGGCACGACTCTTGGACTTCAAGAGATAGTCAGTTGAGAACTGGGACTCAACTGAACATCAGGAATATAACTGGTCATCAGTAGGATATGCCAGTTGAACACTTCCCCCTGTCAGCATGGTCGCCTTACCAGTTGACAACTGATACTTACGACTGGCACCCGAGTACTTGGATGAATTGAGAGCTGGGACTCAATTCCATCAGTCGTAGGAAATTCGCCAGTTGTCTGCTGACAACTTGAAGGATTAAGAAAATTGAGAGCTTGGACTCAATTTTAGTCCGCATAATCTTCTCCTTCAGGAATCCATCTTCTCACCCTCGCTAGAATTGGGAGCTGGGACCCAATTTAATTTTGACTGATGGTGCATGACTACTGGCAAATTCGAAATGAGAGCTGGGACTCATTTCCTTGGCCATTTATGGGATAAGGCCTGCCAGTAGATACCACCTGTGGTTTTGAGCTACCACTAAAGAAAATATGAAGACTAAGAGCTTGGACTTAGTCTTAATCAGCATCCTTCAGAAAAACAAGAACGGAATGAGAGCTGGGACTCATTCTTCCTCAACATTAGGGCTCGCATCAATCTCCATAAGACCGAGTTTGATGCACAACTCCTTGAATCTTGCTTCTGGCAAAGGTTTGGTGAAGATATCAGCCAGTTGATCGTCAGTTCTGATGTACTCTACGCTGATATCCTTCTTCTCGACATGATCACGTATGAAGTGATGTCGGATGTCTATGTGCTTGGTCCTAGAGTGATGAACCGGATTCTTCGTTATGCACATAGCGCTGCTGTTGTCGCAATAGATGGGTA
>JAPKLW010009496.1:0-12202 GCA_026898455.1 Plectranthus barbatus | reverse complement strand
AAAGGATCCATACCTTTGACCGCTTTATCTGACACAGATCTCTTTGTATCAGAACGACTTTATTAGTTAGTCCGCGGAATAAGACTGGTGTCTTGTGATAGATAGACTTTAAGGTATCCCCTTCCTTAAAGTCATACTTTGTCAGTCGATTCCTCAGCGAATCTTCTTTTTGTCTCTACGGCGCTGGGAGAGAGAATCTGGAATTCTGCTGGTAACATCTGACTAGTAGATCATTCTGGTGATCTTGTGCTGGCAGTCTCTGCTGGTGACTTGCCCTGGCATAATCTAAGTCTACCAAATGTTTGGATGTTAATGCTTCTTGGAATCTCCCATGACTGGTGAAATCACCGCTGGTGAATAGTGTAAGCAAGAACACGTATTTTGCTGGTAAGATTTGTCAGCCGCCTGCTGATGAAACCCTTCCCAACTGGTGAATAGTACCCAGTCATAAGCGCTTCTCATGCTGGTGAACAATGTCAGCACGAGTCTTTGTCAGCCGCCTGCTGATGAAACCCTTCCCGACTGGTGAATAGTAGCCAGTCATAAGCGCTTCTCATGCTGGTGAACAGTGTCAGCACGAGTCTTGATCAGCTGCGACTTACTACTCAAAGACCTAAACAGGACTTTACATTTAAGACCAGATCTAGAGCTATCTAGAGACAACTGACGCTGGTAGGACTTAAGATTTGATCCACCAAAACTTCAATCTATACAAATAAGCTACTGAGGGAGGAAACCTTAGACAGATTTCCCAACAATTTCCCCCTTTTTGGTGCGATCAAAGCCTAACCAGCGAGCACTCAGCTGATGAGGAAAGTTACAGATAATTTCAGGGTTTTACAAGTGAAACTTATCAGATCTAAACCCACAAAATTACTTCCTCAACATCAGCTCTAACTAAAAATCTTCCCCCTCAAACTAGGAGAGATAATGCTCGTTTAAAAAATATGGAAATTAAGATCTGAGCAAATCTGAAAAAAAAATCTGACAAAGGATAAGCATGTAAATAATTTAAAACATGCAAGACGAGTGCTGGTGCTAATTACACTTAGACAATTGTTGGACAATTAGAGATTGTCATCAACTTGTCAGTTAACATTCCAATAAAGATTTAGCAATTACATGTACAGTGAATGATAACTGACTAGTCTATGGCATGGAAGATGATCCTGGTGACTGAGTCCGAGCACTGGTGATAGACCTCAGGATCTCAGTAAGAGCGGCCATGTCTTGCTCTCTCTTCAGCCTCTCTTCAGCAGCAATTCTCCTCTCTTCAGCTGCAAGGCGTCTCTCCTCCTCAGCAATTCTGGCTCTCTCCTCTTCAGCCAGTGCTCGCGCCCTTTCCCCCTCTTGGATCCGCGCCAAAAAGGTGGCAACACCGGCGGTGACGGACTCAAATCGTTGCTCTACATGGTCTTGGAAAGAGGCGAAACGTTGATCCATCCTGGCGTCGATGTAAGCAAGAAGTTGCGCAGGAGTATGAACTTCAGAGATTGGCTACGCAGATACTTCCATGGATGTGGAAGGCGCATCAGGTGCGGTAGTAGCCATTGCTGGTGCAGAATCAGCTGGTACCTCCACTGGGGCGGGCTCCTTCGCGGGCACCTTGGGTGATGCTGGCGGGCCTTGTGCAAAAACAGGTGGGTCTGTGAAAACAGCCAGCTGCCAGTCCATATGAGGTGGGGCAAGATCGCCCATGATCATTGGAACAGTGGGGACGGCAGTGGTCAGCCACCTACCTCTGGAGGGATCCTCCTCCACAATGTGGTCTACCAGCAGAGCGCTGGCAGCCATATCAAAGAGAACAGCGAAATAGGGAGGGATCCGGGGGAGAGAGACGAGTACCTTTATGCGTCTGAAAGCATAGATCAGCTGGTACCCGCGGCTGGTGCTTTGGAACTGGAGAAATGGTAACTTGACCATTTTGGACCGAGGAAGGCCTGAAGTCCCAGTCAGTTGTCGGTAAAGAGCAATCTTCCTCAGTCGGCGCTTGATTTGCCTAATCGACAACTGATGGTGGCCGTGAGCTTCAGTGCCCATGAATTCGTTGGCCCATGCTTCCTCTGATCGCCAGTATCCAAGCCCAAGCCTAGCATACAGGACCGCGGTCTTCTCCACATTTAACTGGCGTTGGCACGAGTCAAAGATCCTCCAGCGCCGGAACTCCAGAAAGAGTTCTTCATCAAAAATATCACTCAGGTCCCCATACCTGGTGACCAACTCTTCATCAACAGCCCTCTCCACCTCGGCTGTGATGTTCTCAGCATACTCATAGATGGAGAAATTGAAATACTCCACCGGTTGTAAGGGCAGGCACCAGTCAAAGATCCTCGAGGCATAGATCGACTGGTGAGGGAGACCGCTGGTGGGGATGATAAAGAATGCTGATGGTTCAGACACTCGTGAATTATGGAACGCCAGATCCCCACGGTGCTCCCACCTGTGAATCCCTGTCACCCTAGCACGATAGGTATCCTCATCGATGAGTGAGTGAAATGGATACCTAACATGTAAGACCTCCTCTCTGATCTCACACGTAGTGCTGATGCTGGTGTAGATGTTGCTGGTCGTCCAGAAGATGTAGATGCTTCTGAGACTTGTGGATGACTGGCAGGAAGACGAGCCTCGGCTTCAAAATTAGGGAATAGATCCCTGGGCTCCATCCGTTGTACCCTGGAGTGCTGTACTACTGGTGGTGATCCGTCGTCGGGAATGATGATGTCTGGCAAAGGTTGAACATCAGCGACGTCACCAGCAGTAGTCTCCATGTCAGCTGCCTCCTCCACAGCTGGCACCGGTACTGGTTCCTCGACAGTCTGGGGCATCGGGTCAGCACCGAGATATAACTCAGGAGCCCCTTCTGCTGTCTGAGGTTGTCCATTATCCATGGATTCAGATGAGTCAGTGATAATAATGCCATCATGTTCCTCGGGCTCCGGCTCAACCTCTAAGTCAGAGCTTAGATCAGAGAAACTCACCAGTTTTTCTGGGGTGGTCGCCCGTTCAACAACTCCTCCACTGGCGGCCCCTTGTACGGCCAGTGGGTCTTCAGACGTACCTCCACCACCCCCTTGCACGGGTGGAGGGACTTGAGAAGATCCCTCGTCAACTCTTCCAATGTCAGCTGATGGTTCAGTCACATCCTCCTCCGGCCGGTACATATCTAACAGGGATAGTACGTCCTCCTCAGCTCCCATGACCATCAGGCGCGAGAAAGTTTCGTCAGAAAGGATCTGGCCTGGAGCTGTTGCTGGTGGCATGCCACTTGAAGTTTGGGCAACTGCCCATTTGCCCTTGGCCACCTGATGCACTTGCTCCGCCAGTTGCGCCTGACGTCGAGAATCATGCTCAGCCTTTATCCTAGCAAAGGCTTCATCTCGGGCTGCCAGTTCTGCCTCCCTTCTCCGCTGGTCGGCTAAGGCTTGCAGCCTTGCCTTTGCTTGCTTCTTCCTCACAATAGAAGCATTGTGGTCCCTCTTAGCTTGCTCAACCAGCTTTTGAGCTTTTGTTTTGACCCTTTTCCTTTTCCTGGTCATTTTATCTATCGTCTCCTCCTCAGTCAGTCCAAGGATGGACTTCTTGACTGGTATAGATATCGTCTTTGATGCTGGAGCATAGATAGTAGCTGGCTGGGGTAGCTGGGGCTGGTGAACCTTGGCTTTCTTCTTTGGAGAAGACCTGGTGACTGGCATCTGTGCTGATGGCTCAGCAGATGGAAATTGACTGGTTTCCTCAGCCTCTGCCTGCTCCATTGAGGTGAATAAAGATTCAACCTCAAATTTCCTCTTCAGTTCGGTCTTGGCCTCAGCTGTCAGTGGGAGAACAACTGTTGGCGCTGCCTCCCATATCTGTTCTGGCTCCTCCTCAGACACAGATTCAGCTGGATCGACGGCCTTCTTGCCCTTCAATCGTCGGGGCTTTTTGTAATCCGGGTCAGCAAGCTTGACTCTTGTGACCAGGATGAAGTTGGATCCAACCAGCTGCTCCCCTCGGTCGATCATATCCCCCATCTCCACTTCGAGGATTTGACCCGCAGCCCAAACGACACGGCGTGAAGGAACTTCCCTTCCGCCTTCACTGAATTGTTTCTCTCCACGTTCTCCAGTAGGCGCCCAAATATGAATTCGGCCCAGTTGCCATGAACGCCATCCACCAGTGCGCACATGACGTAGAACTTCTTTAAGCTCAGTTCGGCATAGGAGCTGACCTCGCACTGGAGCATGCGCACGACAATATCGCAGACCATCTGCCAATAGTCGCGCATCTCCGACTTCTTCATGCCAGTCTTGAAGATAGTTACCTCCTTCTTCTTCCATTCAGCCCACCTCCGCCTGAACTCCACCGTATCATCCTTGTGATACGTCGCCACCTCCTCACCAGAACTCCTCAGCCCAAAAAGGTTGGCCAGGTACTCTGCGTCCACGGTGATCAGTTTCCCGAACACCGACGTGGTGAAGGATTTCTTGTCATCAGCGATGACTGCGCGAGCATAGAACTCGGCAACCATGTGTGGGTGGAAAACTCTGGGAGCCGCTGTCAGATATGGTCGGAGCTGCTCCTTGTCAATCATCTCCATCAGCTCTTGGCCATAGTGTTTCTCGGCTAACTTATCATTTAGAATTTTCTCCTTCTGGACTTGGGCAGCCCGGATTTGTGAGTTGGAAAGGAGATGTTGGGTGGCCTTTTTGTTTAACTGGACAAGTTTATTAAAGGGATAGGAGTAATCGATGTCTTCTTGTTTCACAATGCCTGTGAAGGTAGGCATGTGAGATTCGGCTAAAGGTAAGTCTAAGGACTCAGAGGAAGATGAAGAAGGAATATCAGTAGCAGGGTTGGAAGAAGATGCCATGAATGCAGGGAATGTTATGGAAAGATGAACAAAACAAATGTTCGGAAAGTTTGAGGAATCATAAAGATTTATCCGATGAAGAAAGTTGGATATAAATACTTGAGCCATGCAAGAATAGACGGACGAGATGAACTCGTAGAAAGTAAGAATCAATGGTCATCAGCAGGCCCGATTCCCTGTAGCGACGTGCGTGGTCGTGGTGACGAGAGATATTGCGTGTAGCTGACATGGCACACGCTGATTGGTCGCGTGCCTGTGCTTGGCTGCGCAGTCACTGTGCGCATTAAATGTGGCATTAAATGTCATATTAAATTCGAAGATATGCACACGCAAGACCAATTTGAACAATCCTGCCATTTCTGCGACAGCTGGCACGACCCTTGGTCTTCAAGAGATCGTCAGTTGAGAGCTGGGACTCTACTGGTCATCAGTAGTATATACCAGTCGCATACTTCCCTCTGTCAGTATGGCCTTCTTACCAGTCGACAACTGGTTCCCGTGTACTTAGACAAATTGAGAGCTGGAACTCAATTTTTACCAGTCGTTGAAGTTTCACCAGTTGTCTGCTGACAACTTGAAAGATCGAGCGAATTGAGAGCTTGGACTCAATTTATTCCGCATAATCTTCTCTTTAAGAAATTCACTTCCTCACTATTAAAAACGTGAGTGTTGTTATGATATATGTCAGTGGATTTTAGTAGAAGTCATCAGTCATCGCTTGGAATTGGGAGCTGGGACCCAATTTTACTTCGACTGATGGTATTTGGCTGCTGGCAAATTCGAAATGAGAGCTGGGACTCATTTCCTTAGTCATTTATGGGATAAGTTCTGCCAGTAGGTACCACTTGTGGTCTTGAGACACTACTTAAAGAAAACATCAAGACTAAGAACTTGGACTTAGTCGTAATCAGCATTCTTCTGAAAATCAAGAACGGAATGAGAGCTGGGACTCATTCTTCCTCAACACTAGGGCTCGCATCAATCTCCAAAAGACCGAGTTTGATGCACAACTCCTTGAATCTTGCTTCTGGCAAGGGTTTGGTGAAAATATCAGCCAGTTGATCTTCGGTTCTGATGTACTCTACACTGATATCCTTCTTCTCGACATGATCACGTATGAAGTAATGTCGGATATCTATGTGCTTGGTCCTAGAGTGATGAACCGGATTCTTCGTTATGCACATAGCGCTGTTGTTGTCGCAATAGATGGATACAAACCAGTGTCCACTTCATAGTCTTCCAGTTGTTGCTTGATCCAAAGAATTTGAGCACAGCAACTGGCAGCGGCAACATATTCAGCTTCAGTGGTAGATGTAGCAACAGAGTGTTGCTTCTTGCTAAACCAGCTGATTAGCTTGTGGCCTAGAAACTGACACGTACCACTGGTACTTTTTCTATCTATACGGCATCCAGCAAAATCTGAATCGGAATACCCAATGAGTGTAAGCTCATCATGCCTGGGGTACCATATACCAAGAGATTCAGTCCCCTTGAGGTATTTCACTATTCTCTTAGCAGCTTCCATGTGTGACCTTTTTGGATTGGCTTGAAATCTGGCACACACTCCGACTGAGAATGAAATGTCGGGTCTGCTGGCTGTCAGATAGAGAAGTGATCCAATAATACCTCTGTAGCTGGTAGGATCAACCGATTCCCCTTGTTCATCAAGAGAGATCTGACAACTGGGGCTCATTGGTATTCTGAGGGTCTTAGTCTTCTCTGGGCAATATTTCTGAATTAAGTCCTTGGTATACTTCCGCTGATTAATGAAAATCCCATCAGCTGACTGCTGGACCTGGAGTCCTAGGAAGTATGTTAATTTGCCCATCATACTCATCTAAAATGAGTTCTGCATCAATTGAGAAAACTTCTCGCAGAGAGACATATTCTTTGACCCGAATATAATGTCATCAACATATATCTGCACCATTAGCATATCATCAGCATCCTTGATGAGGAAGAGAGTCCTATCGATCTTTCCTTTCCGAAATCTATTACGGATCAGGAACTGTGAGAGCGTTTCGTACCAAGCCCTGGGCGCCTATTTCAATCCATACAGGGCCTTTCTCAGCTTGTACACTTTGGTGCCTACTTCAAAGCCTGGAGGTTGTTCGACATATACCTCCACCTTTAACTCGCCATTCAAGAAGGCGCTCTTCACGTCCATCTGGAATACCGTGAATCCATGATACGCTGCATACGCAAGGAACAGCCGTATCGCCTCCATTCTTGCAACTGGTGCGAAGGTCTCGTCGAAGTCGATGCCTTCACACTGCTTGTAACCTTTGGCGACTAATCGAGCATTGTTTCTGATTACAATGCCATCCTCATCACACTTGTTCTTGAAAACCCACTTGGTGCCAATCACTGACTGATGTGATGGTCTCTCTACCAAGTCCCAAACATTGTTGCGAGTGAATTCCGCAAGCTCTTCTTGCATGGCATTGATCCAATCGGCAGATTCTAGCGCAACTCCTATGGAAGTAGGTTCCATTTGAGAAATAAAACAAGTCAGAAGCGCACTGCCGTGTCGAGTCTGGACAGAACATTCCGGATCACCGAGAATAGCATCGGATGGGTGATCTCTCAGCCATTTGGGAAGATGAGAGTCTGCTGGTGTTGGCTGTGAGATTGGTTCTTCTGTCCTGATGACTGGTGCTTCCAGATCTTCACCAGTCGGAGCTGTAATTGTAACTGGTGGTTGACCTTCACCAGGCGGAATAATCTCTTCATCAGCTCCACTATCTGACTGATTTCCTGAGCCTTCTGTGATGTTGTCACCGTCAGCTGGTGCATCCATTCCAGCTGGTTCATCGCTGTCTTCTGACTCAAAGATCCCAGTCAGAATTCCCCCTGGATTATTGCTAGTTCCACTCAGGGAGATTGAGTGTAAGGTCTCAGCAAGGTCAATTGCATCACCGACCCTCCCGGATTGCTGATGGGCAACCGAGGAAACTGGTTGTGAAGATGATCCAGTCATAGGTCTAGTCAAACCAGTTGGTTGAGCATTGGAAGGATTCCTGCCCAGCTGATCAATGACATCATTGACCTCAGGAACATCTTCATCCAGTTGTCGTAATGTCCTGCGCACTAAAGTAGCTTCATCAAAAACAACATTGCATGTTATTTCCACAAGTTTGGTGGTCTTGTTGAATACTCTATAGCCCTTGTGAGAGGGATGTCCATATCCGACGAAGACACCCTCATCAGCCTTAGGCGAAAAAGTATTTAACTTTGACTTACCATTATTATGGATATAACATGGTGAACCGAAAGCACGGAGATGAGCTATAGAAGGCTTACGACCAAAATAAACTTCGTAGGGAGTTTTCTGGAGTCTATCGTTGATCCCGCTTCTATTCTGAGTGTAGCAGGCCGTCACCAACGCTTCTCCCCAGAAACTCTGTCCTAATCCGGATTCTGCCAGCATGGATCGGACCGCTTCTTTCAGCGTCCTGTTCCTACGTTCTGCCAGTCCATTTTGCTGCGGTTGCCTTGGTGTAGATCTTTCATGCTTGATGCCGGCTTCCGCGCAGAAATCCATGAGCAGACTGTTGCAGAATTCTGTCCCATTATCTGACCCTATCAGCTTTACCATAGTTTCTCTCTGTTTCTATGCTTTGATGATCAAATCTGGAAGAATGATCTTCACTTCATCCTTGGTTCTGAGAAGCTTTACTCAGGTATAGCGCGAGTAGTCATCGACTACCACCAGCGAATAACGTCTTCCTCCAATGGTTTGAGGTGCTATTGGTCCAAAGAGATCCATATGTAGCAACTCGAGTACCCGGCTGGTACTGGGGCAGACTGGCGCCTGGTTCTTGAAGGACTTCTTTGTTTGTTTGCTCTGCTGGCATGCTTTGCAAATCCCTTCCTTCTTGAACGCTCCCTTGGGAAGTCCATCCACAAGATCATGCTTGGCCAGGTAGTTGATAGTTCTGAAATTCAGGTGACTCAACCTTTTGTGCCACAGCCAGTTTGTTTCCATAGAACTGGTGGCCACGAAGCATGAATCTGTCCTCCCGCTTTGCCAGTCGACGATATATAGCCCTCCTTTCCGAATACCTCTCAGCTTGATCTCGCCAGTCTTCTTGTCCTTGATCTGGCACTCTGATTCCTCAAAGGAAATTGTGTATCCACTTTCGCTCAGCTGACTGATACTCAGGAGGTTGTGCTTGAGATTGGTAACAAGGGATACATTTATGATTCTGACATCGTTCTTCTCGATGCAGCCCTTGCCAATAACTCTGCCCTTTGAATTATCACCAAATATAACTGGAGGTCATTTGACCTTGGTGAGATCTGTAAACAAAACCTCTTCACCAGTCATGTGAGCCGAGCATCCACTATCTAGGATCCACTCGCTCGATCTCTGAAGCTGTGTTGCATGATCCTGTACCTGTAAGAAAGAGATAGAATTTATTTAGGTCCCCGATCATCTGCGGGTCCTGCAGGGTTAGATCGCTGAATTATTCCTTTTGGAATCCAGACTTTAGTAATTTTCAGCTCGGTTTTACCCTTGCTGATATCATTAGTAGCCTTTCCCTTCCTTTTGAAGTAATGCGTGAGTTTGGTTTGGGAAGGTGTGGCTGTGTGTGTAACTCCTTTGGAAGTAGTCTTCCGCTGAGAGTTTCGGAAATATTTTTCTGGTTGATTGTGTTGCCTTCGTGGTCTCTGAGAGTGTGGACCACCATGGCTAGCCTTCACAGCCCTTTGAGAAAACTTGTGATTGGGCTCAGGCCTCTGATAGGTATTCCTCCTATCAGGCATTATCCTTCTCTCAGAGTTTCTCTGAGATTGGGATCCCCTGTAAGTATGCTGGTGATTGGCATACTGACGAGGTTGTGTGTGGATTCTCTTGACAGTTGGTGCTGGCTGTCGGATTCCACTGGTAGCTGATGCGGATTTCATTGCCTTAGAATTATTCGGCTTAGTCTGCGTCCTAGGGTGTGCTGGCGTCCTGTCAGCAGAGGATTTTGCCAGTTGAGGTTTTTGTCGTGATGACTCACCTATGAATCTGGTCTTATGATTCCTATGCTGATCAGCCATACGGGACTGATTGGTATTACCAGCTGGTGCTGATGCATTTACCACTTTGCCCTTACCCTTACCAGCAGTGAGTTGCTCGGGTTGGTTTGTGCTCAAATCTGTTTTAAATCCCAACCCGGATTTATCGGTAGGCTTTCTCCAATGAAGTAGAGCCTCTTCCAAATTCTTGGAGCCTTTATTTAAATGATTTATTTTACTGTCTTGCTCAAGGATGACCTTTTGAAAAGTATCTCTCTCAGTTTTTAAAATTTCAAAACTCTTAAGCAATTCTGAGTGAGTCTCTTTCAGAGTGGCTAACTCTACACCGAGTGACCTAGATTTTTCAATCTCATTGGTCAAAATAGAAATCTGATCTGTTAGCGAGGTGTTCTCGCCAGCCAAGATATTCTTTATTTCATAAAATTTTAAAAATTCTTGCTGAAGAATATCTATGGTGACAACCTCTGAGTCGGAGCAATGCGACTCAGAATCGTCTAGAATGCGTGCAGACATGATATGCATTGGGGGAACAGATTGTACCTGATCATCAGCGGCAAGTGCTCGTTCTTCCTCACTGTTAGCACATGCTTCATTTGATTCTTCTCCGAAAGCTGCCATAAGTGCCAGTAGAGCTTCCTCTTCTGACTCTTCATCTGACGCGTATTCTCCGTCGTCATGGTCAGGTATATCAGGAACCTCTGTCCTGGTCAGCATGGCCTTTGCAACGGCCTTTGATGCACGCTCTTCAAAGAGCTTCTTCAGCCTTTCCCGCTCATCTTTATCCACCTGTGGACATTCAAATTTAAGATGATCAGGGGATTGGCATTGATAACAAGCGCGGGGAGCTCTCTTGACGAATTTTCCATCAGTTGAGCTAAGAGATACTCCTTGTTTCGACTTGGCTTTCTCCAGAAGAACAGCCAGTCTCTTCATTTGTTGCTCAAGATCTGCGATAGAGCTCTCGCTGCCTTTGGAGTTAGATCCCGATGTGGATGGGATCTCTTTCTGCTGGTTGTGCGGCCCAGCAGATCTGTCATTGTGAAAAGGCTTCTTGGGCTTCCATTTGAAGTCCCTCTTGACGAAGTAGGCTTCGTCTTGTGTTTTGATGCTGGGAGATCCAACATTCTGGATGGCTTCATTCTTGTTCACCATCTGGATGTCCCACTCATGTGCCTGCAGTTGAGCAAATAACTCCTTGGGAGTCATTTTGGACAGATCCTTCTCCTTAAGAGCTGTAGTCTTCACGAACCAGTCCTCCTTGGGCATCTTGGACAGGATCTTTGCATTAAGATCTGCATTTGAGTATTTCCTGTCCAGTGACTTCAGCTCGCTGACGATGGCGTTGAATCTAGCCTCCATCTCCTTGATGGTTTCCCCAGTCAGCATCTGGAAGGACTCGTACTTGTCCACTGCAACCTGCAATTTGTTGCGCTTCATCTGATCTGTCTCCTGACAGAGACTGTCAAGGTAATCCCAGACTTCCTTGGCGTTGTCAAATTGGAGGACTTCCTCCATCAGCGGATCTGGAAGAGATGACAGGATCATTTCGTGAGCAACGGAGTCCAGCTGATTCCGCTTCCTGTCCTCAGAGTTCCATTCTTCTGGGGGCTTTGGGATCTCAGCAGCTGGGCAATCTCCTAGCTGGTGTTATGTCTTGGTGATCTTGATCGGCCCTTTCTCCAGCACGTCTATCATTTCCGGATGGAAACTTTTCAGTTGAATGAGTGACCTCTTTCGCCACATTGCGTGCATGTCAGGATTGTAGTTGGGTAGCTTAGGAATATTCATCTTGTGTACCTGAGCTAATCAACAGACAGAAAGAGTAGAGTGCAAGGAAACGTGGATCTCGGTCCTAAGCGACTCAGATATGCGATCAGTCTAGAAAGACCAACCTGGCTCTGATACCACTTGTTGGTCCCGATTTTCAGAGTATGAACGTTAGCAGTGGAAATAATGATAAAGTAAATATTTTCTTGCACGCTGGTTACACCGCTGACTGGGACCTGTCAGCTGGTGTATCAAAACTTAGAATATTTAGCCTTGTTTGCACAGTTATCTATCAGTTTCAGAATATACTCCAACACTTGTGTGCTGGGTTTAAAATATGACTGAAGAGAAGAAAGCTGATAAATAACAAAAGGATTTTTATAGTGGTTCGATCAATCGATCTACGTCCACTCTCCAGTCGAAGCACTGGAAATTCCACTAAGAGGAATCGGTTACAGGTGTCCTACGATCTATCTCTAGCTGGTGAATGCCTTGTCCACCAGTTCACTAGATCAACCGCTCCCGGTCCTGGTTCCCTCTTCAACTCTTCTCAGCTGG
>JAPKLW010009494.1:0-12202 GCA_026898455.1 Plectranthus barbatus | reverse complement strand
GTCTAAGGTTTTCACTAATTATTAATTTCTAGTGTCAAAAGCATCCTCACATAGTAGTGAAATTAAATGGATTGGGGCTTAAAACCCGCAGTTCTGGTTGAGGGTGACATCGTAAACGTCTACGAGTGTAGCTTGCGGTGGGAACTCTTGGGCAATTAGTGGAAAACATTTGTATTTGATTTATTAAAAGGTTTTCAATGCATTTGTTTTCGAAGTTCAACATGTATGTTCTTATTTAAGATTCTTTATTGTTTCAGATATGTCTATGTCTACTGTCGATCATATACTTGCTCTCAATCCTCTATCTGGTCCAAACTTCCATGAATGGAGTTTCTGCATCAAACACATCATTTATCTGAAAAATCAAGCACATGTTCTTTACATGGATCCACTGTTGCGTTCTCAAAGAGGAGTGTGCGAGCTTGAGCTTGAATTCTATGACAGATGGGAGGATTCTGATGAGTTTGCCTTCTGGCTCATCACGGGTTCCCTGTCTAGAGAATTAAGGCATAAGTATGAACACCTCGAAAGGGCTGGAGAGCTTTGGAAGGAACTCTCGACAGCCTTTGGCAAAGTGGAGCGAACTATTAACTGTAAGCTTGTGCACAATCTTGTGTGCAAGAAGATGGTTGAGGATAGTTCAGTGACTACGCACATGATGTCTGTGATTAATCTCATGAGACAGTTTACTGTGCGGGGTGGTAATATCAGTGCGCAAGGCGAGATTGATATTATCTTGAATTCTCTTCCGGAATCCTATCATGACTTTAAGGTAGTTGCTGCTGCAAAGGGAGAGTATGCTCTGCATGAGCTGCTTGAGGATCTTGTAGTGGAGCAGTCTACCATGCGAGCACAGAAACCTGTTCTGTCTGGCTCTAGCACTGGTTCGACAACCTCTAAGGTTGGAGACGATGGTGCTGAGACCAAGTTCAGGAAAACAGGCAGTGATAGCAAGTCTAGGAAGGGGAAGAGAGCCAAAGTCACTCCAAAGAAGAACGAGTGTGCTAGATGCGGAAAGGTGGATTGTCCGAATGCTAAGGGACAAGGTACGTCATTTGCATTTGTAACGGAAACATTTTTAGCATCAATTTCTACTCATTCGTGGGTAGTGGATACTGGAGCTACCGATCATGTTTGTTACATTTTGCAGGGGTTCACACCGAGGAGGGTGCTGAAGAATGATGAGGTTACCATCTCGATGGGGAACGCAGCACAAGTGAGTGCAACTGCCATTGGAGATTTCACCTTGTACTTTGATGATTCCGTTTTAACATTGAGAGATGTTTTATATGTGCCGGATTTTCGGCGGAACCTTATTTCAGTTTCCAAACTTTATGTTGATGGATATTTAGTTATTTTTGATAGTGTTGTTTCTATCATTGGTAATAACGGTGTTATCTGTCGTGGAATGCTGTCTTCCGCAAGTATTGCATGTAATTCATCCGTAATTGATAATCCTAGGAAGAGAAAACTTACTTCTTCTGATGAGGATCTTACATATCTCTGGCACTTGAGACTGGGTCACATCAGCTTGAAGCGGATTCAGAGACTTGCAGATGACGGTACATTGGACCTAGTCCGGGCTGTACCTTATCAAGTCTGCGAATCCTGCATCGGGGGCAAGATGTCAACTAGGCCTTTCAAGGCTAGTCAGTCTCGAGCAGATTACGTGTTGGAATTGATCCATTCTGACTTATGTGGACCGATGTCCACGCAGGCTCGCGGAGGGTACGAGTACTTCGTCACTTTCATTGACGATTACTCAAGGTACGGATACGTTTACCTGCTTCGCTACAAGTCTGAATGCTTTGAGAAATTCAAAGAGTTCAAGGCTGAGGTAGAAAAGAATGTCGGGAAAACTATCAAGTCGTTGCGATCTGACCGCGGTGGCGAATACCTCGGTAACGAGTTCCTGCAATATTTGTCAGAAAATAGGATTACATCCCACTGGACTGCACCGGGTACTCCCCAGTAAAACGGTGTAACCGAAAGAAGAAATAGGACTCTTCTAGAGATGATAAGATAAATGATGAGTTATGCAAACTTACCAATTTTGTTTTGGGGCTACGCATTGGAGACAGCAGCTTACGTGCTTAATGTGGTGCCTTCTAAATCAGTTCCTAAGACACCTTCTGAGCTCTTCCTTGGTCGCAAACCTAGTTTGTGCAAGTTTAGAGTATGGGGCTGTCCAGCACACGTATTGTCAAAGGAACCTGATAAGTTAGAAAGCAGGTCAAAAGTAATGTTGTTCATAGGGTATCCCAGACAAACAAAAGGTGGTTACTTTTACTGTCCTGAGAGTCAAAGAGTCGTTGTTAGCACAAACGCTAGATTCTTGGAGGACGAGTATGTGAGTAATCACAAGTCAAGGAGTGATATCATTCTTCAAGAAATTCCAATGGAAGGGGAACATGTAGATGTGGGTGCTCCTGTGAGAGGTACAGCACCACAGACACGTTCTTCAGTGCAAGGTGCAGGACCACAAGTCACTACACCTACTACTGACACGGCACCGATGCCTCGTCGCAGTGGGAGAGTTATTTTCTTGCCGGAAAGGTACATGTTTGTGGGTGAGTCTTCGGACTTGAGCCTGGAAGACGGACATGAGGACTCTGACCCACTGACTTACGAAGAGCAGTGCAAGACAAGGATGTTGCCAAATAGCGTGTCGCCATGGATTCTGAAATTGAATCCATAACTGCTATGGATGTATACCAGAAAACTGATTTGCCGGATGACTTTAGGGCCATAGGGTGCAAATGGGTATACACAAGAAAGAAAGGGGCAGATGGAAAGATCACGGCTTTTAAAGCCAGGCTGGTGGCAAAGAGTTATAGTCAGAAAGAGGGCATTGACTATGACGAAACCTTTTCACCCGTAGCCATGCTCAAATCCATCCGGATACTCCTTGCCATAGCTGCGCATATGGATCTCGAGATCTGGCAGATGGATGTCAAAACCGCTTTTCTAAACGGTTACCTTGAAGAAAGTAGAGACATCTATATGCAGCAACCTGAGGGTTACATAAGCAAGGGCGAAGAACATCTTGTCTGGAAGCTTAGGAAGTCCTTGTATGGACTTAAGCAAGCTTCAAGGTCGTGGAACTTACGTTTCAACGATGTGATCATATCCTATGGATTTGCACAGTTGGAAAACAAAAGTTGTGTTTACCGACTTTGTGTCAGTGGGAGCGTGGTCTTCCTTGCACTATACGTTGATGACATACTCCTATTTGGAAACAACGATGGAGTGATGTCGGAAATCAAGGTTTGGTTATCCGAACAGTTCCAAATGAAGGATCTGGGAGAAGCTGGCTACATTCTTGGTATTAAGGTCTTACAAGATCGTACGAGAAGAATGTTGAACTTATCCCAGGCATCCTATGTGGATACTGTGATAGCCCGGTTCAGCATGCAACTCGCCAAGAAAGGCTTGCTACCTTTCAGACATGGCGTTCGTCTTTCTGGTGGGCAGTGTCCTCAGACACAGCGGGAGAAAGACGAGATGAGTCTTGTACCATATGCTTCGGCGTGGGTAGTCTCATGTATGCGATGCTGTGTACCAGGCCAGATATCTGTTATGCCGTTGGCATGGTAGCAAGATATCAGTCTAACCCTGGACAGGCGCACTGGACTGCTGTAAAGCATATCCTCAAGTATTTGAAAAGAACTAGGAATTTCTGCCTAGTTTATCAAAGTGAGGGTTTTTGCCCTGTGGGTTATACAGACTCGGATTTCCAAGGGGACCAGAATGAGAAGAAATCGACCTCAGGATATGTGTTTACCCTGGGAGGTGGAGCTGTATCTTGGAGGAGCTCAAAGCAGAAATGCATTGTTGACTCCACCATGGAGGCGGAATATGTCGTCGCCTTCGACGCCTCGAAAGAGAGGGTGTGGCTCTGGAACTACCTTTTAGAGTTGCGCGTGATCCCAAGTTTGCCGAGGAGCATCACAATTTATTGTGATAACTCTGGTGCAGTGGCAAACTCAAAGGAACCGCGGTCTCACAGGGCTAGCAAACACATAGAGAGAAAGTACCATATCATACGAGAAATCGTATCGAGGGGCGATGTGCTGATTAAGAAGATTGACACTGCTGACAATCTTGCTGATCCGTTTACAAAGAGCTTGCCGCAGAAAGTTTACGAAAGACATATTCGTGAGCTGGGTCTGAGGTGGATGCCGACCACTGATAGTGGTTAAAGTGACAGCAGACTAGATAGACGGACTGTATACTCTGTAATAGCTTAGTTATGCTTTGAGTATAAGTGGGAGATTGATGGGTTTTGTATACTGAAAGCATTTATTACTATGAGTATACAACGGTTTATTTATCCTATCTGTTTACAATCTTACATGTATGAACAATTGTATCCTCTTGTCTCACCGATAGGGACGATCATACGGCGTGTTGTAGATCGCAAAAGACAGTATGATCACTTACATGTGGTTGCCGCAATCGAAGAATCTAAGGATTTATCCAAATTGTCCTTGGATGAATTAATGGGATCTCTTGAAGCACATGAAAAGAGAATGAACAGATTCTCAAATGTAAATTTGGAACAAGCCTTTCAAGGAAAGGTTCAAATATCACAAGATCACAACAATTGTGTTGTAACAAACAATGCTACAACAAAGAACCAACATCCATCATTTAGATCCACTCAAAGAAGAGGTTGTGGTGGAAACAAAAATGCTCCCAGATCTGAAGAATGTTGTCGTATATGCAAAAAAATAACCACAACACAAGTGATTGTCGATTCAAGTGCAAGAGGTATAGAAATGCAACTCTTTTCCAAAGAGATTGTTGGTATCAACAAAAAGGTGAAAAGAAAGAAGCAAACTTCACCAAACAAGATGAGATAGGGAAAGAGCAAGTATTTTACTCTTGCTTGGATTCTCAAAAAGATGCTGAAAATATATGGTTTGTTGACAGTGGTTGTAGCAACCATATGACAGGAAATAAAAGTGTGTTTGTTGATTTTGATGAGTCCTATTCATCCGCAGTAAGACTTGGAGATGGTAAAGGGCACAAGATCTCTGGAAGAGGAGCAGTTGCGGTCAAAACAAAGGAAGGGAAAACTAATATCATCAAGGATGTCTTCTTCGTGCCAAAGCTCACTCAAAATCTATTGAGTGTTGGACAGTTGCTGCAGAAATCTTACAAGGTGGAATTTAATAATGGTCATTACCCCATTATTGACTAAAAGAATCTCATCATGGCAAAGATCAAGATGACTCCAAACAAGATCTTTCCATTAAGCCTTCCAACAACCGAAGAATGTGCATTCTAAAGCACAATCGATGTTGATTACAAGCTCTGGCATTTGAGGTACGAACATCTCAATTACAAGGGGCTGAACTTATTGAAAATGAAAAATATGGTTTTTGGTCTTCCTCATATTGATGTACAACATAGTCCATGTGAAGGGTGCATTTTTGGAAAAATGCATCGGTTGCCATTCTCAAATACCTCAAATAGAGCAAAGGCGTCAGTTGAATTGGTGCACGTTGATATTTGCGGGCCTATGCGAACTCCATCTCTCAACAATAATAGGTATTTTCTCCTATTTGTTGACGACTACACCAGGATGATGTGGGCATACATCATAAAGTAGAAATCTTATGTAGCAAGGTTTCAACAATTCAGAAAATTGTTGGAGTATCAAAGTGGAAGGAAAATAAAAATTCTTCGGACCGATCAAGGAGGAGAATTTATTGGAAGTACATTCATGGAGTACTGCAAAGAAAATGGAATCCAAAGGCAACTCACAATCCGGTACAACCCTCAACAAAATGGAGTCGTCGAGCGAAAGAATCAAACTATAGTTGAAATGGCTCGAAGCATGATGACTGGGAAAGGACTTCCAAAATACTTTTGGGCTGAAGCAATTCTCACTGTAGTTTATATCTTGAATCGCTCTCCAACGAAGGCGGTTTCCAATAAAACTCCATATGAGGCATGGTACCGAAAGAAACCTAAGGTAAAACATTTCAAAGTTTTTGGTTCGATTGTATGTTGTCATATCCCATCTCAAAAAGAGAGAAATTTGATCACAAAGGAGAAAACTGATCTTCATTGGATATAGTGACGAATCTAAAGGATATCGTTTGTTAAATCCAAAAAATAACAATTTGGGTATTTGTCGAGATGTTATTTTTTATGAGAAGGACTCATGGAGTTGGGAAGAAGACCAGCCAAAGCAAAAAATGGTGGATCAATTTCCTTCATCTTCAAATGAAGAAGGTCAATCCAGTTTTGGAGAAGCTTTAGCATCATCTGTCGCACCAGATACACCAACATCTATTGAAGATTCTAAAAGTCAACCCAGAAAAATTTGAACTCGCAGACATCTATGCTACAACAAACATGGTGCTTTGTGTGTTTGCTACAACAAATATGACACTTTATGCTACAAAACCTGAAACTTATGTTGAAGTATCCAAAATGCATACTGGAGAAATGCAATGGATGTGGAAATAGCCAGCATCAAGAAGAAAAACACATGGGATCTCCCAAAAGACAAAAATTTGATTGGAGTAAAATGGGTCTACAAGACCAAGCTGAATGAAGATGGCACAATCCAAAAGCACAAAACTAGATTGGTCGCAAAGGGATACTCGCAGAAACCCGGAGTTGATTTTAGCAAGACGTTTGCACCTGTTGTACGAATGAATACCATTCAACTTGTCATTGCTATTGCTGCACAATTGGAGCTGCCCGTTTACTAATTGGACGTCAAATCGGTGTTTCTCAATGGTTATTTGCGAGACAAGGTCTATATCCAACAACCAAATGGATATATTGTTAAAGCAAAGGAAGAAAAAGTTTATCGCCTCAAGAAAGCACTCTACGGGCTAAAGCAAGCCTCTCATTAATGGAATTCCAAAATTGATGGTTACTTCCGAAAGGTTGGTTTCGAACAAATTCCAAGTGAAGCATCATTGTACATAAAGAATGGTACACATGATTTTCTCATTGTTTGTTTGTACGTGGATGATTTGATCTACATGTGAACTAATCATGCTATGATGCAAGAATTTAAAGAAAACATGATGAAAGAATTTGAGATGACTGATCTCGGATTAATGAAGTTCTTTCTTGGAATCCAAGTTCAGCAATCTAAAGGAGAAATATTTATTTCTCAAGAAACATAACTTGGTGAGTTGCTAAAAAAGTTTCAAATGGCTGAATGCAAGACAAGTGCTACTCCATTGGCTGCAAATTAAAAATTCAAGTTCAAGGATGATGCTGAGAAAGTTGATGCAGCATTATACCAAAGTTTAGTTGGATCCTTGATTTATCTAACTAATACCAGGCCAGACATAATGTATGTTGTTAGCTTGATCTCAAGATTTATGCACAATCCTAGCAAGCTACATTATGTTGTACCGAAGAGAATTTTGCACTATCTTCAAGGAACAAATAAGTTTGGGATTAGATATATCAAAGAAAAAGAGAATGATCTCATTGGTTGTACTAATAGTGATTGGGCTGGATCACTTGATGATAGAAAAAGCACATTCGGATACATTTTTTATTTAAGCTCTAATATTGTTTCATGGTCGTCAAAGAAGCAAGCTACAGTTTCGCTCTCATCTGCTGAAGCAGAGTATATTGCTACGAATGATGCTGCTTGTGAAGCTGTGTGGTTAAGGAAAATCCTTGCTGATGTTCAAAAGATGCAAAGGAGCGGGACCACAATTTTCTGAAACATGTCAGCCATTGCTATGATAAATAATCCTGATTTTCATGCAAGGTTGAAACATATTGAGATTCAATACCACTACATTAGAGATCTTGTGGCCAAAAGTGAAATCAAACTTGAATTTGTTAGCACTAAACTAAGGAGCAACTCGCAGACAGCATCACTAAAGCTGTAGCATCTGAGTCACTTCTAAAGCTGTAGCATCTGAGTCACTTCGAAGATTTTGTGATCACTTTCGGATTACAAATTAAGCAGGGGTGTTGAAAGGTTAATTTGTATCCAAAAGTGACCTTCAAGCTACTTGGAAGATACATCATTTATGAAGATACATACATTAGTTGAATACATGCATTGTAATTTATTTTTAGTCAAAATGTATTTTCATTATTCTCATGTAAATCCTATAAATAGGATTCATGCTCTAACATTTATAATCATTTTCAAAAAAATGCTTGCAGCTCGAAGTTCATTTCTTTTTGCCGAGATTTCGAAGAAGTCACGTTTTTTCCAAAATGTTTTTATTAGTTATTATGTTGGAGCCGTTGATCTTCTCTCCATGTGTATGACTAACTAACATTACCATTGGAGATTAGTTTTTCAGTTTTATGGGTTTTCAACTCTTTTGAGAGGTGATATCGGGGAGAGAGAAACTACAAGATATTCCATCATCTTTTGTGTAAAAAACAATTTCTGGGTGTTATAAATTTCTATGAAACTCTAGATTGTCAATAAAACATTTAGTGTGGCCTGCCCGTGGATGTAACTGGTTTCCAGTGAACCACGTAAATTCTTGTTTTCTTCTTGGATTTGCATTGTGCTATTGTTGCTCTACTAATAGAGCTTGATTTCTATGTGTGTATTCTAACAAGTGGCGCCATCTGTGGGAAGCTCCAGCTACACAATTTCTACAAGATTCATTCCGAACCTGATTTGAAAGCATCATGATCAAGACTCGGATGCATTTGTGTAAGTTCTACACCAGTCTGTGATTTTTTTTTTTAATTGAGAATTTGGGGCTTCTGCTATATTGGTGCATTCTTGGTTATGGGTGTTTTTTTGTGAGGGTAGAGATGACAACTACTAGATTTGATATTGAAAAATCCAATGGTAAAAATGATTTTGGGTTATGGAAGGCCAAAATGATGGCCATTTTGATTCAATAAGGATTTGATGATGTTTTGGGAGATGAGGCAGTAGGATGAGACACAAGATCAAAAGAACAAGCTCTTGAATAAGGCTCAGAGCACTATTTTTCTTAGTCTTGAAGATAAGGTACTTAAGGAAGTATCAAAAGAGACTTCTCCCCAAAAAGTTTGGAAGAAACTTGAAGGCTTGTACATGGCCAAGTCTTTGGCCAATAGAATTTACATGAAACATAAGTTGTATACATGTAAATCCTCTTATGAAAGGAACATATTGGATAAGTTGGATGATTTTATTATGGTAGTGGATGACTTGCAAAATATTGGAGTAGCATTAGAAGATGAGGATAAAGCCATCCATCTTCTTAATGCCCTACCTAGGTCATATTCGAATTTAAAAGATGCAATGACCTTTGGAAGGACAGGAACCATCACCAGTGAAGAACTTTTTTTGCAATCAGAGGAAAGGAAACAAAGAGATTATTAGAAAACCAAGCTTCCATGACTGTAAGTGTTGGTTTACTGGTCAAGAAGACAAATCCCAAGGAAAATTATAAGAAGTTCCAGTCGAGCTCCAATTTTACACCACAAGAAAGGCCATTCAGTGGCTACAATAGAGAGTTTAAACCAAACTCTTTCCGGGGAAGGTATAAACCTCCTTAGCGGCAACATGATTTCAGAAGTTCTAGTCAGCCTCAAGAAGGTAAAATGTGTCATTATTGTAAAAAGCCTGGTCACCTTATCAAGAATTGTTCTGTATTGAAGAATAAGGGACAAATGAACCAGGGTACAAATCTTGTTAAGGTTGTGGAAAGTCAATCTGATGAGGTGTTTAATATAGTTGATGTGCAAGGGAATGAGAGATGGGTACTAGATTCTGGATGCTCATTTCACATGAGTCCAAATCTTAAGTGGTTTATTGAAATCAAGATGATGGAAGAAGGATCTGTAATGCTTATTCTTGTAGTGTTAAAGGCATTGGGTCAATTTGGATCAAAAATCACAAATGAGAGATTAAAATGCTTACTGAAGTCAGTTACATACCTGAGATAAAAAAAAAACCCTATCTCCCTGTGGGTTCTTGAGTCAAATGGGCATAAATTTGAAGGTTTTGAAGGAAACATCACAATTGTTAAAGACAATAAGGAAGTGTTGAAGGGTAGAAGGATTAATAGCATGTACTATTTGTATGCTACTACTGTGAAAGGGCAATACTATTCTGTGAAAGAAGAAACCAACAGGTTATAGCATTTATGGCTGGGAAACATAAGTGGTAAAGGGATAAGTGAACTTTGCAGACAAGGAGTTATAAAGGTGGGAGAACAAATTGACTTGAGCAAGTGTGGAGAGTGTATTCTATCTAAGAGTAAGAAGTTGTCCTACCAACAAAGCACTTATAGAAGTTCTAAGCTTCTAGGAGTATCTGCATGTAGACTTATGGAGACCCTCCAAAACAGAAACACTTGGAGGAGTGAGGTACTTTCTCTCAATAATAGACAATTATCCAATGAAGGTCTAGGTGAAGGTCCTAAAAGGCAAACATGAAAAACCAATGAAGTTGAAGGAGTGGTGTTTACAAATAGAAAATGAAAAGGGCCTAAGGAGTAAGGATCAAGTGTATTCGATCAGATAATGGTCTGGAATTTACCTCTGAATTATTTAAATCATTTTGTTGAGAGAAATGCATTAAAAGGTATAGGACTATGCCTTACACCCAACAACAAAATGGGTTAGTTGAAAGAATGAACTGCACCCTATTGGAAAGAGTGAGGTGTATGTTGCAGTCATCCGATTTAAGCAAAAGGTTTTGGGGTGAGGCACTAGCTACAACTTGTTACTTAATAAACAAGTGCCCTTCTACAACATTAAACTTCCAAACTCCAGATTAGATTTGGTTTGGAAAGGTACCAAATTATTCATACTTGAGTGTGTTTAGTTGTTCTGCATTTGCCCATATTAAGCAAGACAAACTTTTGAGGTACATCCAAAGTACGGTGGGTGTTGGTTTGGTTTTCAAGCAGGAAGAAAATTAGTGTCTTGCTGGGTACTGTGATTCGGATTATGCAGGTGATCTAGATAAGCGGAGATCGACTACAGGATATGTATTCACTCTCGCAAAGGCACCTGTCAACTGGAAGTCTACCTTACAGTCAACAGTTGCATTATCCACTACTAAGGCGGAGTATATGGCTGTGTCAGAAGCTGTGAAGGAAGAAATTTGGCTTCAAGGGTTGCTCGGTGAACTTGGTGTTGATCAGATGAAAGTCAGGCTTTATTGTGATAGTCAAAGTGCTATCCACTTGGCGAAAACCAAGTTTATCATGCAAGGACGAAGCACATTGATGTCCAATATCATTTTGTATGAGAGATTCTTGAAGAAGGAGAGATACTGCTTCAGAAGATCTGTACCACTGAGAATCCTGCTGATATGTTAACCAAAGTTGTGACGGCAATCAAGTTCAAACATTGTTTGGACTTGATAAATGTTTTGAAGAACTGAAGGATGGCGCCTCAGGCGCATATGAAGGCACTACCAAATTGTAGAAGAAAAAAGAATGTTCGGTTGGACTTGGAAAATCGGCAAGGTGGAGATCTGTTGAATGCCTCTTTCCTTTGTCCCACATCGGCTGGGAAAGGAAGAAGGGCCTTGGGCCCTCCCTATAAATAGGGCCTTTCCTTTGCTTTTGAAAACCACCCCAAACACCAACAATAATAGCTTCGTATTGACGAGCTATATTTGTATTCTTCTTTTCTCCTCCATTAAATATTTTGGTAGTGTCCGAGGACGTAGCCATAATTTGTGCCGAACCTCATTAAATTCTGGTGTTCTTTATTTTCTCCATTTATATTCCTCAATTTATGTTTATTGTTTTATTATCGCTTCCGCAACAAAAACAAGTTGATGAATTAGAAACGAACAAGGTGAGATTTGAAAATTGATTATAACATACATTTTGTTGTTACTTGAGCACTGTTATGGAGAGCTTGAGGAAGAAAGAAGAAAATGAAAAATGTTATGTAATTTCTTGGTGCTATTAAAGTCTTGATATTGAATTATTTTGGCTTTTGAAGGTTTCTAGTTAGAGTAATGTACGGATGGGATTCTAAAGCTTATTTGATCCTGATGCTTCTTGGGACAAGTTGGTTTCTTCTATCTTTTTTTTTTTTTTTGGGTACTTTCTTGAGTTGCAGAACTGATTTTTCTGTGCATGACTACTCGGTTTGATGCACAATGTTGTTGGGATGTGGAGTAGGAATTGCTAAATGTAACCACTAGAGTAAGATGCTCTCTGGTTGTAATTTCGTCAATCAGTTTCTGTAAGTCCAATAGTTTTAGTGTTGCGTATAATAT
>JAPKLW010009493.1:0-12205 GCA_026898455.1 Plectranthus barbatus | reverse complement strand
GTTGAGGTAAACATCAAACTCCACTAAGTAAATCATGATTAAATCTCAAGCCTCATTTGGGTTCATCACACACACACAAGCTCACAACAATCCTAACAACAATCTACATGCCATAAAACGATTATAATGAATCTAATT
The DNA here is from genome assembly GCA_026898455.1 of Plectranthus barbatus. Lineage (NCBI taxonomy): Eukaryota > Viridiplantae > Streptophyta > Magnoliopsida > Lamiales > Lamiaceae > Plectranthus > Plectranthus barbatus. The sequence goes on along the minus strand of JAPKLW010009493.1, from coordinate 12,067 downwards.
GGTAGAAGGAATGATAGAAAGCGTTACCCATCGGCACACACGATCAAACCGCTCTCCATGCCTTATTTGTACCTACTAAATCAACACAAACACCACCAAACACTTGAGCATAAAACAACCCAATAAAGCTCTCATATCCACTAACTTCCACAAACCAAACATCAACAAAAATAAAGCAATATCCACTAGCTCCACCATTCATACCAAACCATTACACATCCACATACCAAAACCAAATAGAAAGGATTAAACACATGCAAGCTCGCAAAATATTCCATCAACACATCATATTAAACCATTAAAATCATCATCCAAATCCACATCCAACATTCAAAACCAAAGTAAAGGTAAATCAATATCCTTATACAACCCCATCGAAGATCAAATCATTATTCAATACTAAACTAACTACTCTAGAAAGCATTGTAAAGATAAAGAGATATAGGAAAGAATGAACCACAACACCGACTACCGGCACTTCCCCCCAAACTTAGTCAAGTTAGACTAAGTTTGTCAAAAAGGTAGGCGGTGCGTCATTGCTCTTCCCTATCCTGCTGCTGCTGACGGCCACGACGAGATTGGTATGGAATGGGAACTCGGCGCTGCAGCTCACGGACATCCTCCTGAATCGAATCCACTCTCCGGTCGAGGCTATCAAAGCGAGAAGCCAAGGAAGTATCAAGACCCTGCAAAGATGAAGACAAAGAATCCACAGTGGCATTAGCCCGCTGCAACATCGAAAACATCTGCTGCTGCCAATCCGCCATCGGAGTCTGCTGGGGCTGCGGAGGTGCACGGGTGCTCGGGCCAACGCCCTCTGCTCTGCCCATCTCTCTCAACTGTGCCAACGAAGTGAAACACCCATCGGAAGAAAGAAATCCAGCAAAAGCCTGGTGATCCTCAGAATCCATCAGGCAGTTGGAGTGATCCCCCAAATCTTCGACCGTAGTCAATCCATCACACGGAAGTTCCAACACCCTATCCCCAAATTTATAGTAATAAAATTTACCACGGGGGTCAGGAACAAGGAACCTTCCTGCTAACAAAGAAGTAGTATCTAAATACACAGCCGGAGCAGAAGGACCTGACAACGACAACCCCAGATGCTAAAAAATTGGTGTGATCATACCACAACTAAAAGTCCGGGTGTTGGTATTAGCAGCCCAACTCCACGCATCCATCAACATCGCCCCCAAAGAAAACTTAATACCATTCATCAGGGCATACAACATATAAAGTTCAGAAGTAATCACATTACTCGACTCATACCGCCCACACACAGAACCACCAACAAACTTCTGAATATAACGTATAACTGGATTCCTAGTTGAAGTAGCTCTACAATCCTTAATATTGAATCTCCTATCAGGTGAAATACTAGTAATCTCCTCCCAAAAATCTCCCAAGTTTACATTCTCATGCAGAAATATAGAATCAGGATCACAATCAAAAATTTCGTCAATCTTAGCCCGCTGAAAGAAATGGTCCTTACCTTGGAGTTTAAACTTCATGGATAACGGTATTCCTCCCGCACCTTTCATGACGGTTACTGAGGCAAGGAACTCCATTGACATCTCCATGTATCCGGGCCACTTAGCATTGATCAGCTTCTTCCATCCGATGCCGCTGAGGAGACTCCAAACATCATCCTTCAACTTCAAGGCTTTCAACGTTTCTCGACACAAGTACTTAGTGCCAACGACTTGCCGGTCCGCAAAACTCTTGTATTTAGCAAATTCCTCATCGTCAAATCCGTTTGGGCGGCCACTCGAAGAAGAAGACTCACCTCGCTCTCGTTTGCTAGCCATAATTAAAATTGAAGGTTGAGATATGAACAAATCTAAGCAATATGATATTAGAGAAAATTAGAGAAGAGAAATTTCGACCGATAAGAAGATGGGGCGAAATGGGGGTCGGCCGATATTTAAATCCCGCGCACCGCTCGGCTGAGTGACAGATGGCTCGACCGAGCGAGGCCTCTGTCCGGGCTTCTTCTGTGCGTGCGCTCGAGCTCAGCCGAGCCTGTCTTGCTCGACCGGGCAAAGCCCCCTTCTCGATTCTTTTTTGAACTCATTCCTGCACTATCCCGGTCACTTCGCCTCAATCATTTCTGCTCTTTAATCACAATGCCAATCAAACTTGTAAATCCACAAGCAATTAAGAATCCTTCAATAAAACACTAAACAACATTATTCAACCAAAATTGAAACTAACAAGTATTCAAACATGAAAATTAACAAAATTAAAAACCATTGGGTTGCCTCCCAACAAGCGTTTTTTTAACGTCGATAGCTCGACGACCATACCTCCCAATCAATCATGATCAAACGGTGCTGATCCCGAACTCATACCTCGACTTATCACCACGTGATCCTCCGGGAAGAACAACTTTCTTCTTGCACTTCGAGGCGGATCCGTATCCACTCGAGCCTTCTTTGTCTGACCTTGATCGTATTCATCTAAATCTCCCGGATCATCTTTTTCTTTGTTATCGTCCCCCATGAGGTCTAATCCCGGGTCGAGCACGTCCTTCAACCTTTTTTTTCTATCAACTTTCTCCTCTTCAAACTCATGCAAACTCTTTGGAGGTAGGGAAAAGACAACCTCTTTTCTTCCACATTCTCAACTTCCAACTCCTTTCCATCTTCCTTCACTATACTCCCTTCTTCTTCGATCTGCACACTTTCCACTTTTGGAGTCATGACCTCCAATTTCTCATTCATTCTATCTTCACCATCAATCATATTGCAACTTTTCTTTTGTACAACTTCCGTGTCGCTTGGAAATTTCCCAGCTTGGTGTTTGCCACTTAACTGTTTGGCGATTGAGGAAATTTGCAGCTGGATCTCCGCGAACATCCCGTCATACTTCTCAAAGCGCTTATCAATCTCTTCACTTGGATTTCTCCTCATCTCTTGGTTCACATATCTACTACCTCCCCCAGCATATCCTCCGTGGCTACTACTCCCTCTTCCTTCCAATTGCATTTGAGGATTGAGAGCATTGTTAGGATTTGCATAAGAGAAGTTGGGGTGAAACCGGTTGGATGGATGATAGTACATATTTCCCTGAGGGTTATATTGAGGTCGATTGTTGTACCCCATTCTTTGATTGACGAAATTCACATTCTCCGGATAAGCATTCTCAGGCTTAAGTATCATCATATCCTCTTTTCTACTCCCCGAAGTAGATAACATGTCAAGCTTTCTTTGCATGGCAGCGATTTGTTCTTTGAAGTCCTCAGTCTCATTAGCATCATTTACCGACTTCACCGGTCTATAATCTTTCCGTTCCCTTGGCCATTGGAAACTATTTTCGGCCATCTTCTCAATTGTCTTCCAAGCGTCTTCCTCTTCTTGATCAAGGAATGCACCTCCCGATGAAGCATCCATCATGACTTTGGTATCGTAATTCAGTCCCCCATAAAATGTGCAAATTTGTTGACTCCGGGAAAGGCCATGTCTAGGACACTTGCGTAGAAGCTCTCGGAACCGATCCCAAGCTTCATAAAGAGGTTCATCGTACCTTTGCCCAAACGATTTTATATCAGCCCTTCTCTTCAAAGTCAAACTTGGTGGAAAAAACTTGAATAGAAACTTTTCTCTTAATTCTTCCCAAGTGGCAATATTCGACTTGTCTAAACCTTCGAACCAATTCCTCGCCGAGTCCCTCAAGGAAAATGAGAATAACCGCAGCCGTATTTGATCTTGGGGAACTTGGTTGATCTTTATGGTATCTGTAATCTCCAAAAATCGAGATATATGAACATTCGGATCCTCGGTTGCATGTCCCCCAAACTGATTGTTCTGTATCATTTGGACCAACGGTGGTTTTATCTCAAATTGCGTGGCATTAACTCCTAACCGAAAACCTCCAGTCATCGGTTCCCCTTGAGGTCGAAAAAGGTTTTGAAGTGGTCTACGAGGACCATTCCTCTCATTTAGTATAGCTTTCATCAACTCAATCTGTCTTTCTAACTCTTCAATCCTAACCGTATCCTCTCTTTGGTTAGCCATTTCCAAATCAATCTCAATATTTCCTTGCCTTTGTTGTAATTTCCTCTCCAAAAGCTCATGAGCTTTTGACCTCGTTATCATAAACAACCTACAAACTCCACAAAAGAACTTAATTACCAAACCAAAACAAATTGATTAAACAAAGGAAAAACAATTATCAATCAATAAGCAAAAAGCAAAAAAGTTCACACAAGCAATTAATCAAACACCTAACATACAATTCTCCAAACTTTCAACAATATTTATAGACCTACTAGAAAGAACTCCCCAGCAACGGCGCCAAAAACATGATACGATGTAAATGTAACACTATATCATGTTAAATTTTCAATCCAAGGTTCTTTTCAATTCGCTCTATAGAATACTATTTACTAACTTTGGAAATGTTATAGCTAGGCAAAAATATATCGTTGAGTTTTTATCTAAATTCCTAATGCAAAATTAAACTTCTACAACCATACTAAACAAGCAATCAATGTCATTGTGAATAAATCGAAATTCAACATTCAATCAATTATCTCCACACGTTGGTAAACCAAGACAAGCAAATACTCAAATGAGGTATATAGGATGTTGAAATACACGTAGATGTAATCCAATTAGGTTAATCATTGATGTAAACACATTTTAATCCCTAGGAGATTGAGCAATCGACCCTACACTCGTTAACCCCTTGTCACGGCGAGCTAACGGTTGATGATGCTAAGACTTGCAAACAGCTACGTTATTAAGCCCTAGACCACTCCAAATAAAACGTCAATTATTGCCCTACGACCTAGCACCGCACAGGGATTGGAACTAAAATCGTATGAATCTACACTATTCACGACGATTCCGCCCGCGTGTTGGCTGCAGCGTTCCCGTCAACTACCTCCTAAGTTGGCTATTACCTACACCTAAGAGGTAAGGAACAAGTTCTAGTGCAATTCAAGCTCTCAAAGGAAAGTAAACAAACAATTATCAAATTTAATTTTCATGCATCCTTGTTCAAATCAACATCCAAATTGAATTAGAGCAACATACCTCTCAATTGTAACAATACAAAGTTGAAATCAAATACATCCATTACAATTGATAAGTAGAAAGTGAAATCTTCCCCAATTGGATTTGTTAGGTCTTGATCTACCCCCTTGGATCTTCAATTCTCCTCCAAGGATTGATGAATTAGCCCCTTGATACTCTAGGATTGAGATGGAATCGTGATGGAAGTTGGAATATAGGGGAACTCCTAACTAGATCTAATGTAAAGATGGCAAAGTCCTCCAAATAACTGAATTTCCCCCTTTTATAGACGAGCAAACAGGGCCTCGGATCGCCCGGTTGAAGTATGGCTCGCCCGATCGAAGCTGGAAACCACCAAATTGCTAGAAATCTCGGTCTGGCTCGCCCGGTCGGATTTGGCTCGACCGAGCCATTTCTCTGTTGGCAAGGCTCGGTCGAGCAGACTCAGCTCAGCCGGTCAACACCTCTGTCCAGCTTGGCTCGGCCGGTCCTGCTTGGCTCGGTCGGTCGAGCTCTCTGTCCAGCTAGGCTCGGCCGGTCCTGCTTTGCTCGGCCGGTCGACGCCTCCAAACTCAAAACTCGTGCGATTTTCCTCCAAAACTCCACCAAAAATGCTAGTTTATGCTCAAAACCTATCCTACAACATTCAAAACACAAAAACACGAAAACACAACAAAAGAACAACAAAAACATATGATATGAGAGTAAAATGGCCGCAAACATGCACGCTCACACATCGAAAAATAGGTCATTTTATGCATATATCATAATCCCCCAAACTTGAACCTTTGATTGTCCTCAATCAAAACAAAGTAAAGCCATGAATCTACCTCGTGCAATACCTCATAGCTCATCAAGATCATCTTAGCATGTTAAAGTAAAACGAGATTATCACCTAACATTGTAACAAGGTTAATGCTAAGGACATGAACCACTCATCAAAAATGGATACAAGAAATGAAAGCACTCCCTCACGTGTTTAGGGAAGATGAGATTCACACAATCACAAGATATCAAGCTTGATTTCCATAGGCTTGCATCCATTCTCACCACTATACTACAACGAGTTAGTTTCTAGAATCAAAAAGGTCTTTTCATGGGTTGTAACGTGGCTAACTAAAAGGTGGGTGGTTTTGGGCCAAAGTTACTAAACTTCTCAATTTCCCAAAACCCCCAAACTTGTTCTTTTCGAACCACTACAAACCCCGAGGCTTCTTCCATTTCACAATACACACTTTTTTTCTTTTCTCTTTTCTTTTCGTTTTCATCATTTTTCAAATGCACCATCATTCATTCATTTTTTCGGTGCCTCTTTTTTTTTTTTTTTCAAACACTTGCACCAAAAATTTCGTTGGTGCAACATTTTCTAGGATTCAAACCAATCCTTTATTCCAAATCTTTCATGCCTCAACATTTCCCATCAATACAAATTCAATCAATTCCCAACCCAACTCTCATCACCGTATTCACCCTCATACACTCTTTCCCCCCAAACTTGATCCTAATTATATCAAAGAAGATTCACCAATAAAGCTCAATCACGGGGGTCAAAGATACGAAAGGCAAAATAATGATAACAACCACCTTATACTCCCGGTGTGAAAGGTAGGACTAAGAATCGATGGCCTAACATCATTTTCTAGTTACACACTCATGCCAATAGATAGAGAACGGATGCAAGTTCTAGATCTCGTACTCTCAATCTTGCCACTCACAAACAATATAGATATGACAATATCATGGCTCAAACCACACAGCTGTTGGGAAAATTATCTAAGTTTCCCTTCCCCAGTTGATAGCTTAGATCTTTGATTTGGTGTTTAAGTGTTTTGGTGGATCAAATCCTAAGTCCAACCAGCGTCAGTTTGTCTCTAGATAGCTCTAGTTCTCAAAATGTAAAGTCCTGTTTAGGTCTTTTTGAGTTGTAAGTCGTAGCTGATCAAGACTCATGCTGGCTACTGTTCACCAGCATGAGATGTGCTTACCAGTTGAGAGAAGTCTCACCAGCAAGCGGCTGACAGACCCATGCTGACACTGTTCATCAGCATGGAGTCAAGAGCTAATGACTGGCTACTGTTCACCAGTTGGAAGGATTTCACCAGCAGGAGGCTGACAAATTCTACCAGCAGAATACGTGTTCTGGCTGACACTATTCACCAGCGGTGAAGCCACCAGTCATGGGAGATTCCAAGAGTTAACATCCAGACAAATTGGTAGACTAAGATTGTGCAAGCGCTAAGTCACCAGCAGAGACTGCCAGCACAAGATCACCAGTATGTTCTACCAGTCGGATGTTACCAGCAGAATTCAAGATTCGCTCTCCCAGAGTCTTAGAGACAAAAAGAAGATTCGTCTGAGGAATATACTGACAAAGTAAGACTTTAAGGAAGGATATCCTTAAAGTCTATCAGTTCAAGACACCAGTTGCGATTCCTCGTACTGACGAAATAATGCCGTTCTGACACAAAGAGGTCTGTGTCAGAAAAAGCAGACACAGGTATGGCGTTTTCCTGAAATTCCTACCTGCCGCCGTCTGAAGTACATCCGAGGACAGAGATCCATTCCGGATGTGTCCAAACGGCTAGAAATTTGAATGGGATCCTGCGTGTATAAATAGGTCGGAGCTACCAACATTTAAGAGGCTTCCCGGTTTCCCAGTTTTCACGCTTGCACGCTAGCTTACACGCTTGCATCCTGAACATTCAATACTCTCCAACTACCGAAAGAACGAACATTCATTGCAAGCAAGCAAGCATCTTTCGAGGCTTTCTTTAAAGCTTTTCCGTGTGTTGATATCTTTCAAACACGAGACTTCAAGCTTCCTGCTTGTAAGTTTAGACCTCACTTGGTGTTCTTTCTCTTTCTGAGGAAGAACATAGCAGCTCTAGAGCCAGCCAGCTCTTGAGTTATTACGGGCAGTTTGCCGTAGAGGATTTACGTTCTTGGGAGAACTCAACACCCAACCAGTCAGAGGAGGAGGTTGAAGTGACGTGCTCGCACTCCATCTATCTGACGAGAGTTGAAGAAGGACAAGGACCGGGAGCGATTGATCCAGTGGACTGGTAGACGGGGCATTTACCAGCTGGAGATAGATCGTAGGAACTTTGTACCGGATTACTCTTATAGTGAATTTCCAGTGAGTCGACTGGAGAGTGGACGTAGATCAGTTGATCGAACCACTATAAAAATCCTTTGCCTTTATCTGCTTTCAGTATTTAAATTTGTATTTGAAACCCAGCACTCAAGTGCTGGTGTATATCTGAAAACTGATAACTGTGCAAACTAGGCTTAAAATATTCTAAGTGTTGAGCCATCAGCTGACCAGCCAGTCAGCCAGTCAGCTGAAGCAACCAGCAGGACAGAGTGCAAGTTAGACTTATAAGTTCAATATTTCCGCTGCGTAACGTTATACACTCTGATAAACCGGGACCAACAAGTGGTATCAGAGCGGACGGTTCTTACAGACCGTTCGTATCTGAGTCGCTTAGGACCGTGATCCGCGTTTCCTTGCACTCTATTTGTTTGTCTGTTTGATTAGCTCAGGTACATCAAGATGAATAATCCGAAGCTACTCGAATACGGGACTGTGAAGCATGATATATGGCGAAAGAGGTCGCTCATCTCTCTAAAGAGCATCCATCCAGAGATGAAAGATGTGCTAGAGACAGGGCCGATTGAGATCACCATGATACAACACCAGCTAGGAGATCGTCCAGCTGCTGTGATCCCAAAGCCTCAAAGCGAATGGAACGCCGAGGACAGGAAGCGGAATCAGTTGGATTCCATTGCTCACGAGCTGATCCTGGCTTCTCTTCCTAAGTCGCTGATGGAGGAAGCCCTCCAGTTTGATAATGCCAAGGGAGTATGGGATCATCTTGATAGTCTATGTCAAGAAACTGACCAAATGAAACGCAACAAATTGCAGGTTGCAGTGGACAAATATGAGTCCTTCCAGATGCTGACTGGAGAAACCATCAAGGAGATGGAGGCGAGATTCAACGCCATTGTCAGCGAGCTGAAGTCTCTGGGCATAGAGTACGACAATGCTGATCTTAACTCGAAGATCCTGTCCAAGATGCCTAAAGAAGATTGGTTCGTGAAGACGACAGCTCTGAAGGAAAAGGACCTGTCCAAGATGACTCCCAAGGAGCTGTTTGCTCAGTTGCAGGCACACGAGTGGGACATCCAGATGGTGAATAAGAACGAGGCCATCAGGAATGTTGGATCCCCCAGCGTTAAAGCTCAGGACGAGGCATACTTCGTCAAAAAGGACTTCAATTGGAAGTACAAGAAGCCCTTCCATGCTGAGAGACCCGCTGCACAGCACAACCAGCCGAAGGAGATCCAGTCCACATCAGGATCTCATTCCAAAGGCGGCGAGAGCTCTATCGCTGAACTAGAGCAACAGATGAAAAGACTGGCTATCCTTCTGGAAAAAGCCAAGTCAAAACAGGGAGTTTCTTCTAGCTCATCTGACGGAAAATTTGTCAAGAGAGCTCCTCGTGCATGTTTTCAGTGCCAATCCCCTGATCACTTAAAGTTTGAATGTCCACAGGTGGACAAAACTGAGAGGGAAAGGCTGAAGAAGCTCTTTGAAGAGCGTGCTTCCAAGGCTGTTGCCAAAGCCATGCTGACCAGGACGGAGGTGCCTGACATACCCGATCATGATGATGGGGAGTTTGAGTCAGATGGAGAGTCAGAAGAAGAAGCTCTCCTGGCGTTTATGGCAGCTCTCGGAGAAGAGCCAGCTGAAGAAGATGCTGAAGATGAGGAAGAACTGGCACTTGCTGCTGATAATGAGGTACAATCAGTTCCTCAATTGCATATCATGCCAGTACAAATCCTAGACGATTATGAGTCGCATTGCTCCGACTCAGAAGACGTCACTTTAGATGTTCTTCAGCATGAATTTTTAAAATTTTATGAAATAAAAAATATTTTGGCTGGTGAAAATGCTTCGCTGAAAGGTCAAATTACTGTTTTGACCAGTGAGATTGAAAAATCGAGGTCCATCAGCGAAGAGCTAGCAAGTTTGAAAAAGGCTCATTCTGAATTGCTCCAAGATTTCCAAATTGCAAAAACTGAACGAGATAACTTTCACAATCTCGTTCTGGAGCAAGAAAACAAAATCAATTTTCTAAATAAAGGCTCGAAAGACTTGGAGGCAGCTCTAAGTCATTGGAGAAAGCCTTCTGATAAGTCCGGGTTGGGATTTACAAAAGATTTGAGCATAAATCAGCCCGAACAAATCAGTACTGGTAAGGGTAAGGGCCAACTGGCAAATGCATCAGCACCAGCTGGTTATGCCAGTCAGTCCCGTGTGGCTGATCAGCACAGGAACCATAAGTCCAGATACATAGGTGAGTCATCAAGACAAAATCCTCAACTGGCAAGATCCTCTGCTGACAGGACGCCAGCATACCCGAAGACGCAGACTAAGCCGAAATATTCCAAGGCAAGGAAGTCAGCGTCAGCTGCCAGTAGAATCCGACAGCCAGCACCAGCTGTCAAGGGATTCCACGCACAACCTTACAAGTATGCCAGTTGCCAGCACACTTACAAGGGATCCAAATCTCAGCGGAATACTGAGAGGAGGATATTTCCCGATAGGAGGAATACCTATCGGAGGCCTGAGTCCAATCACAAGTTTTATTCAAGGGCTGTGAAGGCTAGCCATGGTGGCTCACACTTTGAGAGACCACAAAGGCATCACAATCAGCCGGAAAAACATTTCCGAGGCTCTCAGCGGAAGAATACTTCCAATGGAGCTACACACACAGCCACACCTTCCAAAACCATGCATTATTTTAGAAGGAAGGGAAAGGCTACAGGTGATGTCAGCAAGGGTAACACCAAGCTGAAGATCACACAAGTCTGAATTCCGAAAGGAATGATCCAGAGATCTAACCCTGCAGGACCCGCTGATGATCGGGGACCTAAATGATTCTATTTTTCTTGCAGGAACTAGGTCATGCAAGTCAGCTTCAGAGGTCGAGCGAGTGGATCATTGATAGTGGTTGCTCCGCTCATATGACTGGTGAGGAGTTCCTGTTTTCTGAGCTTACCAAGGTCAGAGGACCTCCAGTCATTTTTGGTGATAACTCCAAGGGCAGAGTTATCAGCAAGGGATGCATAGAGAAAGATGATGTGCGTATTGTGAACGTATCCCTTGTTACCAACCTGAAGCACAACCTCCTGAGCATCAGTCAGCTGTGCGACAATGGTTATACCATTGTGTTTGACAAGTCTGGGTGCCAGATCAAGAATGAAGATTCTGGTGAGACCAAGCTGAGAGGTGTCAGGAAAGGAGGCCTTTATGTCGTTGACTGGCAAAGCGGGAAGACTGATACATGCTTTGTAGCCACCAGTTCCATGGAAACTAACTGGCTGTGGCACAAAAGGTTAAGTCATCTGAACTTCAAAACTATTAATTACCTAACCAAGCATGATCTTGTAGATGGTCTTCCCAAGGGTGGGTTCAAGAAGGAAGGAATTTGCAAGGCATGCCAGCAAGGCAAGCAAACCAAGAAGTCCTTCAAGAGCCAGTCACCTGTTTGCCCCAGTACCAGTCAGGTACTTGAGCTGTTACATATGGACCTGTTTGGACCAGTAACGCCGCAAACCATTGGAGGAAGGCGATATTCGCTGGTAGTAGTTGATGACTACTCGCGCTATACCTGGGTAAAGCTTCTCAGAACAAAGGATGAGGTGAAGGTGATTCTTCCTGAGTTGATCATCCAAGCGCAGAAGCAACGCGAAGCAGTAGTGAAGCGAATTCGTTCGGACAATGGGACTGAATTCTGCAACGGTCCGCTGATGGATTTTTGCGCGGAGGCCGGGATCAAGCATGAGAGATCTACACCAAGGCAACCGCAGCAGAATGGACTGGCAGAACGTAGGAACAGGACGCTGAAAGAAGCAGTCCGGTCCATGCTGGCTGAGTCTGGCTTGGGACAGAGTTTCTGGGGAGAAGCGTTGGTGACTGCCTGCTACACTCAGAATAGAAGCGGGATCAACGACAGACTCCAGAAAACTCCCTACGAAGTGTA
>JAPKLW010009492.1:0-12205 GCA_026898455.1 Plectranthus barbatus | reverse complement strand
TAATAAATGCTTTCAGTATACAAAACCCATCAATCTCCCACTTATACTCAAAGCATAACTAAGCTATTACAGAGTATACAGTTTGTCTATCTAGTCTGCTGTCTCTAACCACTATCAGTGGTTGGCATCCACCTCAGACCCAGTTCACGAATATGTCTTTTGTAAACCTTCTGCGGCAAGCTCTTTGTAAATGGATCAGCAAGATTGTGAGCAGTGTCAATCTTCTCGATCAGCACATCGCCCCTCGATACGATTTCTCGTATGATATGGTACTTTCTCTCTATGTGTTTGCTTGCCCTGTGAGACCGCGGTTCCTTTGAGTTAGCCACTGCACCAGAGTTATCACAATAAATTGTGATGCTCTTTGGCAAACTCTGAATCACGCCCAACTCTAAAAGGTAATTCCGGAGCCACACCCCTCTTTCGAGGCGTCGGAGGCGGCGACATATTCCGCCTCCATGGTGGAGTCAGCAATGCATTTCTGCTTTGAGCTCCTCCAAGATACAGCTCCACCTCCCAGGGTAAACACATAACCTGAGGTCGATTTCTTCTCATCCTGGTCCCCTTGGAAATCCGAGTCTGTATAACCCACAGGGCACAAATCCTCACTTTGATAAACTAGGCAGAAATTCCTAGTTCTTTTCAAATACTTGAGGATATGCTTCACAGCAGTCCAGTGCGCCTGTCCAGGGTTAGACTGATATCTTGCTACCATGCCAACGGCATAACAAATATCAGGCCTGGTACACAACATCGCATACATGAGACTACCCACTGCCGAAGCATATGGTACAAGACTCATCTCATCTTTTTCCCGCTGTGTCTGAGGACACTGCCCGATAGAAAGATGAACGCCATGACGGAAAGGTAGCAAACCTTTCTTGGCGAGTTGCATGTCAAACCGGGCTATCACAGTATCCACATAGGATGCCTGGGATAAGCTCAACATTCTTTTTTTACGATCTCGAGAGACCTTAATCCCAAGAATGTAGCCAGCCTCACCCAAATCCTTCATTTGGAACTGTTCGGATAACCAAACTTTGATTTCGGACATCACTCCCTCGTTGTTTCCAAATAGGAGTATGTCATCAACGTATAGTGCAAGGAAGACCACGCTCCCACTAACACAAAGTCGGTAAACACAACTTTCGTTTTCCAACTGTGCAAATCCATAGGATTTAATCACATCGTTGAAACGTAAGTTCCACGACCTTGAAGCTTGCTTAAGTCCATACAAGGACTTCCTAAGCTTCCAGACAAGATGTTCTTCGCCCTTGCTTATGTAACCCTCGGGTTGCTGCATATAGATGTCCCTACCTTCTTCAAGGTAACCGTTTAGAAAAGCGGTTTTGACATCCATCTGCCATATCTCGAGGTCCATATGCGCAGCTATGGCGAGGAGTATCCGGATGGATTTGAGCATGGCTACGGGTGAAAAGGTTTCGTCATAGTCAATGCCCTCTTTCTGACTATAACCATTTGCCACCAGCCTGGCCTTGAAAGTCGTAATCTTTCCATCCGCCCCTTTCTTTTTCTTGTATACTCATTTGCACCCTATGGCCCTAAAGCCATCCGGCAAATCAGTTTTTCTGGTATACATCCATAGCAGTTATGGATTCTATTTCAGAATCCATGGCGACTTGCCATTTGGCAACATCCTTGTCCCGCACTGCCTCTTCGTAAGTCAATGGGTCAGAGTCCTCATGTCCATCTTTCGGGCTCAAGTCCGAAGACTCACCCACGAATGTGTACCTTTCCGGTTGGAAAATAACTCTCCCACTGCGACGAGGCATCAGTGCCGTGTCAGTAGTAGGTGCAGTGACTTGTGGTCCTGCACCTTGCACTGAAGAACGTGTCTGTGCTGCTGTACCTCTCACAGGAGCACCCACATCTACACGTTCCCCTTCCCTTGGAATTGCATTCTCGTTCTCAATTTCTTGAAGAACGATATCACTCCTTGACTTGTGATTACTCACATACTCGTCCTCCAAGAATCTAGCGTTGGTGCTAACAACGACTCTTTGACTCTCAGGACAGTAAAAGTAACCACCTTTCGTTTGTCTGGGATACCCTATGAGCAGCATTACTTTTGACCTGCTTTCTAATTTATCAGGTTCCTTCGACAGTACGTGTGCCGGACAGCCCCGCATTCTAAACCTGCACAAACTAGGTTTGCGACCAAGGAAGAGCTCAGAAGGCGTCTTAGGAACTGATTTAGAAGGCACCACATTAAGCACGTAAGCTGCTGTCTCCAATGCATAGCCCCAAAACGAAATTGGTAAGTTTGCATAACTCATCATTGACCTTACCATCTCTAGAAGAGTCCTATTTCTTCTCTCAGCTACACCATTTTGCTGGGGAGTACCCGGTGCAGTCCACTGGGATGTAATCCCATTTTCTGACAGGTATTGCAGGGAACTCGTTACCGAGGTATTCGCCACCGCGGTCAGATCGCAGTGACTTGATAGTTTTCCCGACCTTCTTTTCTACCTCAGCCTTGAACTCTTTGAATTTCTCAAAGCATTCAGACTTCGCTAACGTATCCGTACCTTGAGTATTCGTCAATGAAAGTGACGAAATACTCGTACCCTCCACGAGCCTGCGTGGACATCGGTCCACACAAGTCAGAATGGATCAACTCCAACACATCCTCTGCTCGAGACTGACTAGCCTTGAAAGGCCTAGTAGACATCTTGCCCTCGATGCAGGATTCGCAGACTTGATAAGGTACAGCCCGGACTAAGTCCAATGTACCGTTCATCTGCAAGTCTTTGAATCCGCTTCAAGCTGATGTGACCAAGTCTCAAGTGCCAGAGATATGTAAGATCCTTATCAGAAGAAGTAAGTTTTCTCTTCCTAGGATTATCAATTACGGATGAATTACATGCAATGCTTGCGGAAGACTTATGATTACAGTTAACAACATAGAGATAATTATTCAGCATTCCACGACAGATAACACCGTTATTACCAATGATAGAAACACCACTATCAAAAATAACTGAATATCCATCAACATAAAGTTTGAAAACGTAAATAAGATTCTGCCGAAAATCCGGCACGTACAAAACATCTCTCAATGTTAAAACAGAATCGTCAAAGTGCAAGGTAAAATCTCCAATGGCAGCTGCACTCACTTGTGCTGCGTTCCCCATTGAGATGGTAACCTCGTCATTCTTCAGCACCCTCCTCGGTGTGAACCCCTGCAAAATGTAACAAACATAATCAGTAGCTCCAGTATCCACTACCCACGAATGAGTAGAAACCGATGCTAAACATGTTTCCGTTACAAATGCAAATGACGTACCTTGACCTTTAATTCCGCATGCCTTCTCACTTGAAGTGACAACCACTTCCCTTCCTCCAAACTTCCTCGCACACCTTTTCCAACCAACCAGTCTCCTGCATTGGTCATCGACCACATCTTTCAATGTGTTCAAACCATGCACCAGATCTGATAACTCAGAATGGTATGAAGGTATATAGGATTGTTCTGCTAAGAGATCAGTTAGCAACTGTTTGAAAGTGTACTCACTTCTCCCAGCAACATCCTTTTTAAAGTTACGGAGAGTAGGTGGCAATGAGTTCAGGATAATATCGATCTTGGTCCGATCGCTGATACATCCACCTCTACATGTGAACCGATTCATGATGTTACACATCATCATCACATGCAATGTCACCGAACTGCCATCAACCATTCTCTTACAGACAAGGTCTCTAACGAGATCACAGTTGATAGTTCGTTCCACTTCACCATATGTACGTACCAAGTCCATCCAGATTCCTACAGAGCTAGCATAGCCCATGTATTTCAGTTTTAATTCTCTAGACAGATTATCTGAAATCAACCTGTAGGTAAATTCCTCAGATACCATCCATCTATCATAGAATTCAATCTGATCTCTGGAACCACTACGTTCATACTCAGCGAGTGGCATCATAGTGAGAACAAACATGTGTTGCTTAGTCAGGAGAATATATTCAATGCAATATCTCCACTCATGGAAGTTCGGACCAGTAAGAGGATTGAGAGCAAGTATATGATTGACAGTAGACATAGACATATCTGAAACAATAAAGAATCTTAAATAAGAACATACATGTTGAACTTCGAAAACAAATGCATTGAAAACCTTTTAATAAATCAAATACAAATGTTTTCCACTAATTGCCCAAGAGTTCCCACCGCAAGCTACACTCGTAGACGTTTACGATGTCACCCTCAACCAGAACTGCGGGTTTTAAGCCCCAATCCAATTAATTTCACTACCATATCAGGAAGCTTTTGACACTAGAAATTAATAATTAGTGAAAACCTTAGACCAAGCCATCCTTACAAGAACAGGGATGCAATTCTTGCATTATATTCTAAGATGCTTCTAAGCGATTAACCACAAATTTAACTCCGGCTAAAAGAGACAGTTTAGCATGGCACGTAACCATACCGCACAGCCCTCAAAGCTTTTGTTATCTTTAATTTAAATCAATCCTAGAATACTTGTGAAAGAGGTCTACGCAAGCTACACTCGTAGACGTTTACGCAAAGCCCTCCCACTATTCACATGATTTAAATTGTTTGTCTAGAAATCCCAACAACTGTACCCATGCACCTCCGGGAACTAGCAAGCTACACTCGTAGACGTTTACTAGAGCGAGAGATACACTTACAGCCTAGGACCGCTTTGTGGAGGTCTGTTGATTTTAAAAAATCCGCTTAGTATTTTTCTTTTAAAAGGTTTCTTTATGCGCACACATAATTTCTTTTTGTCATTATATTTCCCAAATTTTTGCATGTAATAATACAAGCCCAAAAATTCCCAAAATATAATCCAACAAAAGAAATTAATCACATAAGCATGCTTGGAAAGCTGTAAATAATAAAAGCAGTAAAACATGCTTTTCCTATTATCTACACATGCTTAATTGCGCACATAAATAAATCACATATCATACGAGGACAATTAAGACAAACAAAAATTCCTCGTGGCCCCAAAATAAATAGAAAATAAAATCTATCTATTACAATTTGAATTTTGAATTTAATGGATAAATTCAAATCTTCAAGGGCTTCCAAATCTTGATACACCAACTCTTTTGGATTTTTAGGCCTTTGTGATCTGATGATTTGCCCAAACCCTAATGCAAACCTAGGGTTTACACAGGATTGCACAAACCACCAAAAACACAAGCCACCGCGACGGGACAGAAGTAGCCGACGACGACCGAAGCCGCCGCCGCCGCTGGTCCGTCGCCGGCCAGGGCCGCGCCCAGCGCCGCGCGCCTGCCGGCTGCCGCTAGCACGCAGGCCGTGCGCCCGCGCGCCCGCGCGCCCGTGCCTGCCTCGCCGTGCCTCTTGCGCGCGTGCAGCCCGTGCGCCGTGGGTGCTGCCCTCATGCGCCGTGTGCGCGCCGCACGCCCTCGGCCGCGCCTGCCGTGTCACCACCATCGTCCGCCGTGCCCGGCCCTCCGTCGGCTCCGTCTTCATTCTTCATCCTCGACCCGTCCAATTACATAATTTGAAAAAAAGAATTATAGAAACTATTCTATTATAATTTTCAAATCTATGCTAATCGTGGATTTTCTCATGATTTTACAAAATAATTCAGCCCTACACGGATAAACCACCGCGGGCTGAATCAACGGGTTGCCACGAGGAACAAAAACCAAACATCCACAATAATAAATTCATACATGCATAATAGAATTTAATTATGAACAACAAAGCCATAAATCAGAAACCTGACTCTGATACCAATTGTAGGATTTTTACATGAACCGAATCACCAAAACCAAAACTGAACCGGATCGATCTATGGATATTGCCCATAATTAAATTCAAAAAAATCCTAGCATGCTCCTATGAATTTAATGCATAATTGTGGATTGAGAGATTACCATGAATCCGTAGTGTCTGTACCGATCTTTTGCATTTGAATTCCAAAATCCAATTCAACCACGCAATCCGATTTCTCTACGAAAACAGAAATTAGAAAACTAATTTCTAGAGAAAATCAAAAATAAAGAAAAGGAAAGAAGAAATCTGTTGTTCTCCAGATTAGATCTTCAGATCTGTATCCCGGTGCTGGTCAGATCTACTACTGGTGAGGACTCCGTAGATCTGTGACTTGAGCAGGACCAGATTTCAAAAATTCTCCTCCTTTTCTCTTCTCAAAAAACGGCGCCCACTCTCTCTCTTAGGTTTAGGGTTTTTCAACTCTATTATGCTTATGAGAGAGAGCTGTCTATTTATAGACCTGGGGTTGGAAACCCTAATGGGCCATTTTGGGCTCAATTCAGCACACTTGTTGGGCTAGACCTGGGACCTAATGCAAATAATAAAGTGGGCCTATAAATTAATTAATTCCCATGTCCACAACCCTGGACACAATTAATTAATTAATATTAATTCTTTTTCACCACAGAATTAATACTGACCTACCCCTTTATTACCACGTTATGAGAATAGGCTGCATTAATTGAGAATCCCCATATTTAAGGTTACCGGACATCCATTAATTAATCGGAGCCTCTACAAAGCTCTAACTACAATTAATTAATATCTTATAATTCCTGAGTAGTACCACTCAAACCTTATCACTCGTGCCTGAACTTAATCAGCCTGCAGGACTTTGGCACGATGAATGTTATTGAGCTCCTCAGGGAATGTCCCCATCCTATTACTCGGATATGGTTAACTAAGTTCAGTCTCAGGCGGTACTACACGAACTGCTGTTACCCAAGATGCGGATATACGAGCACGTTACTCAGGCTCTCCACCATGGCAAGTCAAAGCAACAGTCAACTCATGCAAACCCCTGAACCTTCGTTAGGATTTAGACTCAATCAATATAACGAGATCTTTTATTCTCTGATGTCAGACAGACGAATATATCTCACTGCGGTCCATCAATATGCCACCTCTGCGTACCAGCATGTCAAGTAACCAAGACAGACTACTTATTCCAACAATGCCCTCATACGCTGTCTCGGTTGTGATCATGTTTATGTCTCACTAGGTCAAGTGATCATACTGTCTTCTGCGATCTAAAACACGTCGTATGATCGTCCCTATCGGTGAGACAAGAGGATACCTTTGTTCATACATGTACGATTGTTAACAGATAGGAGAAATAAACCGTTGTATACTCATTATAATGAATGCTTTCAGTATACAAAACCCATCAAGAAGGTCATGGCTCTCTTGGGACCCTTTGTCATCACGGAGTCCCCCAATATGGAATCCACCAACTCGACAGTCCTTTCATTCAGTCCTTCGTAGAATGTCTCTGCTTGATCTGCCAAGGGTAACCCGTGGCGAGGACATACTCTCAGCAACTATTTGTATCTCTCCCAGGCCTCATAAAAATTCTCATCATGTCTCTGAGAAAACCTATTGATATCCTTCTTCCTTTGCCTGATGATACTTGGGGGAAAGAAATTCGCCAAAAATGCGTTGGTCAGTTCCTTCCAAGTGCTGATGTTGGTTTTATCCAGAGTAGAAAACCATGACTGGGCCTTGTCTCGCAGAGAAAAGGCAAAGAGCCTCATCCTCATGGCACTTTTGCTGACTCCGTTGATCTTCACAGTGTTGCAGAGCATGATAAATTTGTCAAGATTAGCATAGGGGTCCTCAGTAGCTCGGCCCCCATATTGACTCTGCTGCACCATATGCACCAAACCAGTCTTCAGCTCAAAGTTATTGGCATTGATGCCAATGCTGAAATCAGTCTCCTGGAACTTAGGTTTGTAACTCTTCTGGATAGCATCTTTATCCTCGTCAGTATCAAACCCTAGATCATCATCCTCATCTTCGTCATCTGAAGATTCTGCGGGTGGATTATTGTCCCGAGGATTCTTGGGATTGGTTCTTTCCTGCTCCATTATAACCATACGCTCCCGCATGGTTTGCATCTCTCTCAAGAGTTCAGTTATCTGCTCGGGAGTAAGGTTGGGAATATTCTCTTGATGTTCATCAGCCATCTTGACAGTTTCACTGCTGGAAGCGGCTTCCTCTTGGTGTCTCCTGCTGTTATTTCTTCTGCACGTAGCCTCAATTTCAGGGTTGATTGGAATCGGTGCCTTACCACTCCTCCTTGTGTGCATTAACTACCTGAAAATAAATCAAGGGAAGAGTGAGTAAACACAGAATAGTAACAAACTAAAAGAAATTAACTAACACACGAAATGACCGATAAAATAGAAATTTTTTTAAAAATGAAACCTCTGTCGGTCGACAGAATTTATGTCGATCGACACTGCCACAGCGGTTCTGTCGATCAAAATGCACGATGTCGGTCGAAACAGAGGTAAAATTTAAAGGAAAACTGGCGAAAATTTTAAAGGAAAATAATAAGAAAATCCTGCAAAACTGAAAGGGAAATTACAATTAAAATTACAATTTAAATCAACAACCCTAAACAGATTCAATAACAAGATAATTCTAAACAATCCCCGGCAACGGCGCCAAAATTTGATCACTATTTTTTTAATGATACTAATAGAGTAGTGACAAGTTCAAATTATCGATCCCACGGAGATTGTAAAAGCGAACATCTCATATACTGAAACATTTGTTTTCGGTTTGTTGTCTAAGTACAAAGAAATTTGGATGGGTTTTGAAATTTAAAACTAATTTTTGCAAGAAAATTAAATTAAACAAGTATTTAAAATTGGGTTTTAAAACACTAGAGAAAAGATCAGATTCCAGGGCAAGTTCATATCAAGGATAGCATGCAAGGAAATTCCATCGATCAATTGAAAATAAAGATTCAGGTGGAACATCAGGAAAATATTACAAATTCCAGGGTTTGGCAATTCATAAAGTAGATTGTCAATTTCCTATATCCTTTCGGTCTCTAGGAAAATTAACAACTCCCAAAAACTTCAGATTTATTCCTATGGATTAAATTCCTCTTCTCAGACACAATTAAAAATCCATATTATCAATTCTTAAATCCATTAATCAATTTTCACTTTTCAGTCTCAAATTAATTAATTATGAAAACCTAATCAAATGGCCAATTTAATCAGATTAAGAAAAGGCACAAGAATTGATAAACAAATTTAAAATATTGATCGATTTAATTACCTAAACATGCATCCAAGACAATCACATAAACCTTAGAATCTGAATAAAGGATTACCTATGCATATTCATGTTAAACAAAAATATGGAAAGATAAAACATGTAACAAAACTTCATAGAAAAACAAGCCTTGATATTGCATCCAATCTTCAAAAGGTTCGATCACAATCCTCACCACAAATCGAAAGCAATTCAAGGGCAAGAAAAACTCCTAAGTTTAAGTCTCAAAAGTGGCATAAGTTCTAATTCTCGCTTAAACAAAACAATATATACTAGGTTTAATTATCCCAACATGAAAATAACTTAAAAGCATTAACTTCCGTCAGCTTGACCCGAATTTCAATCGACACAGTTTATGTCGATCGAAATAGATCCTCAACCTCGAACACTTGAGCGCCTTGTCAACTTCCTGTGTTGTGTTCTATTGTGATACTACAGGACTCATGTGCAAGTATACACAAATCACAAGTAATATAGTCAAGAGAGACCAGATATCGTACCCAAGGGAGTGGATTTCTAAATCGTGCACTATGAATTGTTTGTAATTTGAAAAGAGAGTTTTTTCTAAGTCTATTCAAAACATAAAATGCGCAACAATTATAATTCCAAACAAAGCTAAGATCAGTAATATTTCTTCACTCCACAAAATAAGCATAAAGGTTATGGTTGGTTTCACAAATACTAGAAAGCACACTCGGGTTATAGAATACAATTCACCACTGCTATTCTATATGCTAGAGTTTATGTCTCGCAATCCCCTGAAACTTAGAACTTTTTCTAATCTTGCCTAGTGAACTGTCGTCCTACTAGATCTACACCCTCTCACTAGAATTCATATGTCTATGCCTTTCATAGTGATCAGACGATGACAAAATAAAACCAAGCTCGATTAAGTTGCATTGTCTCACATGTCTATGAAATCAACACAATTATCTAAAATCCCCTCGGCCTACTTCTCCTTTCGGTTTCCATAGGTGATGGGTTTCTATTCACTGTCGTGCTCAAGAAACGGTTGAAAAACAGGATCAAAGATAAGTTCAGTTACGCGAAACTCAGTTCTAATAAATATTCAAGCAGATGGTGTTTTGCTCCACAACCCAAATGTTAAATAGAGTTAGCTCATATTCGAAAATAAAAGAAATAAAAGAATAAGATAATTCGTCATCCAAATACAACTTGAAAATCTATAAACAAACTATAGACGATGATCCTTTCGTGCTCCGATTACTTCCTCTCCAAGCTCGATCTCCAAGCACCTTTGCTCTCTATTCGTGTGTTGTTGTAATTGTGTCTCTCTCTTCAAAAGTGCCAAGCCTTTTTGTTGATATTCTCTTTCTCCCAGCCGTTGATCTCCTTCTCTCTTCTATGATACATCCACGTGTACAAATGTCACTGTTTCCTTCAGACAAAGGATCGGCTTCCTTTAGTGCCACATGTCTCCCCAGCAGACAAGATCAAAAAGGACCTTTATCCTTGTCTCTGAGTGGTCCCGGAGAGAGAAAGTCTTCAATCTTCTTGTTCATGCATTTCCTATGCTCAAGCATATCTCTCAATCAGCATGCGGCAGGTAAACTCTAGCATTCCAAACCTGGTCAAGACTTCACCAAATGCTTGCAAAAACATATTAAAACTTGCACAATTTAAAATACTATGACTTAATTGAAAATAAGCATAAACAAGCAAAAAGGACTTTGATTGCTAAGCATCTTATTCAAAACAACATCTAAAGATCATGAAAAGAGATCAAAAGATAATTATTTATGAGAGTTATCATCCTGCTTCCGAGGTTCCTGTCGATCGACAAAAATTCTGTCGATTGACAGGACCGTCTCTTCTGTCGATCGGCTTGAATTTTCAACGAGCTCTCGAATACCAACCACCCTCTGTTTTGATCGACACAATTTCCATCGATCGAAACAGAGCACACGACCAAAATCTCTCTTTTTCAGACTTAGTCAATTTTTACTCCAAAAACCTGCATTTTAGAGCATAACAAACAACTTAGGTACAAAAGTAATGTGATGCTCAGAATTTAAAGTAAACATATCCTAATATTATCAAAACAACCTAAAAATCCATTGATAAGTGAACGAAATAGCGCACTTATCAACCATCCACCCACCGGAGAAGGAGAAGGGAGGTTTGTCCTCAATCCATTTCTGACGACTAGCAGTTCTGAGGAGACTTCGAGGTGGTACCTGACTTCGAGGAACTGAAGAAGGAGTGAAGAACAACAGCCTGGACGAGTGCTCCATTCTGCTGTGGACGGTGACTTCTACAGCATTTTGCTATAGATCATGAGGATTGTATCTCCATTACTAAGTTACGAACCACAATAAATATCCTGTGTCATTTACAGTTTTACTTATATCGCGTTTCATACAGTTCTAAATCGTACTTTGAAACCTTCAACACTTGACAAAAAGTGTTGAAGCGTATAATTGTTGACAACCTAAAATTGTAACTTGGTAACTTAACTTGCTGGTTAATCAAATATGTGTTTCTAAAACTGTCACCTGAAAACTGAGTGAAGCTGAATCTGAACTGCCTGCATTTTAAGAGTGCAAATAACTGTGTTTATACTTCCGCTGCACATCGTACGTACTCTAATCTGGGACCATCACTGGGTCTTATGAAACCTATGTCCAAAAGATCCTGAAGTTGCACTTTTAGCTTCTGTAGCTCTTTAGGTGCCATTCGATAGGGTGTCTTGGAATTTGGGGTTGCTCCCGGCTCCAAGTTGTAGGGTTTTCACGTGAACCAAATCACCAAAACCAAACTGAACCGGATCGGATCTATGGATATTGCTCATAATACAAATTCACAAATCCCTAGCATGCTCCTATGAATTTAATACAAGAATTGTGGATTAGGGTTTTACCGTTACTCCGTCGAGTCTGATCCGATTTTTTGCGTTTGAATTCCGAATTCAATTCAACCACGCAATATCAATTGTCTGCAGAAATAGAAATTAGAACCCTAATTTCAAGACAATAAAATCGAAACAAAGAGGGAAAGAGAAGAAAATTTGTTCTCCAGATTAGATCTTCAGATCTGTATCCCGGCGCTGTTCAGATCTACTACTGGTGAGGACTCCGTAGATCTGTGGCTTGAGCA
>JAPKLW010009491.1:0-12206 GCA_026898455.1 Plectranthus barbatus | reverse complement strand
AAGATGCAGTATATCTGGCTACGTGAGCTTGTCTCTTGTCTGGTGACGGGGAACACGTATGTTCAATGTCTAGCAACCAGAGACAACTCCTATGCATTCCTATTTATAGACATGTCCACCCAGAAGGTTACGATCGATAATTTAATACGATCAACGGTTACAAATCGAGCATTATGGTGTCGACGGTTACGTCTCTCGTCACTAATGTCGTGACGTTAGAAACCAAATATTAAGTGCTCGCGACGGTTACGTTTCGACACTTAATATCGAGACGTTACAACGTCATCATTGTCTTGTCGGTTACAAACCGACATCATTATTACGATAATTACGAACTATGTCGCAAATTATCGAGCACATAATATTCTTGTCCCCACATGTTGTAACTACCACATTGACTGAGTCAACTACGTGTGCATGCACAATACAAATGTTAATCTCGATGTTTGTTAAACATCCGACAGACTTAACAATCAGTCCATGTTAACACTAACATGTACCACCAATGCACACTTATTGTTACACACATACAAGTCTCAACTTGTATCAACTTGGGACATTAATTAAACACAAGTTTAATTATCTCATACACCATAATATGCCAACTTGTGGTTTAATTTCTCACTCACCGAAATTCGGATTTGAGAATATATACGTACCACAAAAATATTTAATTACGACAAAATTAAATATTTATCATGGGGAATTTACTCAATTAACCCCGAATTTCCAACAATCCCCCCCCCCTAATGAGTGGAAATGCCTAAAATGCATGAATGCAAAGCCAACTCAGTTTCGAGAATTGTTAATGCACCTGAACCGGTAGCTTATGGCTTTGAACCGTTCATCTTCAATGTCATCAGGCACACTGGCGGCTTAGCGGTAAGAATACCTTGAACTAATCCTCCATTGCGTGTACCGAGACAACAACATTGAAACATTAACATTTCAACCTTTATTCGTTCTCACGTTTGGTTCCGTTACAGGCCATGGACACCCCCTTTGGTTTCATAAGTGTTCATTTGAAGCGGCCCCCACTTCCACTTATATAAGTGACCTCCTATTCCGAGCATTCCTGCCTAGCTCAACCATCACGAGGTTTTCAGGAGTCATTAAAAGTCACTTAGGACTTAACCTATAGAACATGCAGGCTCATAATGATGGGTTTTGTATACTGAAAGCATTTATTACAATGAGTATACAACGGTTTATTTCTCCTATCTGTTAACAATCTTACATGTGTGAACAATGGTATCCTTTTGTCTCACCGATAGGGACGATCATACGACGTGTTGTAGATCGCAGAAGATAGTATGATCACTTGACCTAGTGAGACATAAACCTGATCACAGCCGAGACAGCGTATGAGGATACGTCTGTCTGGATGGCTGCGGCATTGTCGGAATAAGTAGTCTGTCTTGGTTACTTGACATGCTGGTACGCAGAGGTGGCGTATTGATGGACCGCAGTGAGATGTATTCGTCTGTCTGACATCAGCGAATACAAGATCTCGTTATATTGATTGAGTCCAAACCCTAATGAAGGTTCAGGGGTTTGCACGGGTTGACTGTTGCTTTGACTTGCCATGGTGGAGAGTCTAAGTAACGTGCTCGTATAACCGCATCTTGGGTAACAGCAGTTCATGTAGTACCGCCTGAGACTGGACTTAGGTAACCATATCCGAGTAATAGGATGGGGACATTCCCTGAGGAACTCAATAACATTCTCTCTTTGTTTTCGAATTTATTCTTAGAAATTAGATCTCTAATTTCTACTTTCGCAGATTAATTCGAATCGCGTGGTTGAATTGAGATTTGGAATTCAAACGCGAAAGATCGGTTCAGACTCGATGGAGTTACGATAAACCCTAAATCCTCAAATCTTTGTATTAAATTTATAGGAGCATGCTAGGGTTTTGAGAATTTTAATTATGTGCAATATCCATAAATCGATCCGGTTCAGTTTGGTTTTGGTGATTCGGTTCACGGAAAAACCCTACAATTGGTATCAAAGCGAGATTTCTAATTTATGGCTCTGTTGTTCATAATTATATTCGATATGCATGTATGAATTTATTGTTTTGTGGATGTTTGGTTTTTGTTCCTCGTGGCAACCCGTTGATTCAGCCCACGGTGGTTTATCCGTGTAGGGCTGAATTGTTTTGTAAAATCACGAGAAAACCCGCGATTAGTGTAGATTTGGAAATTGTAATAAGAATAGTTTTTCTGTAATTTTTCAAATTTATTTTGGACGGGTCGAGGACGAAGAACGAAGACGGAGCCGACGAAGGGCGGTGCACGGCGGCGGCAGGAGGCCGCGCACGCGTGCATGGCGGACGATGGCAGCAGCGCGGCAGGCGCACGCGGGCAGCACCCACGGCGTGCGGCCTGCGCGCGGGCGCTAGGCAGGACGAGCGCGCGAGCCCGCTGGGCGAGCGCGCGCGGCGGCGCTGGGTCCGGCGGCGGCTGCGGTCGTCGTTGGCTGCTGTCCTGTCGCGGTGGCTTGTGTTTTTGTGGTTTGTGCAATCCTGTGTAAATCCTAGGATTTGCATTAGGGTTAGGGCAAATCATTGGATCACAAAGGCCTAAAAATCCAAAAGATTTGGTGTATCCAGATTTGAAGGCCCTTGAAGATTTGGAAGATTTGAAAAGATTTGGATTTATCCAAATTAATTCAAAATTCAAATTTGTAATAGATAGATATTATTTTCTATTTTGTGGGGCCACGAGGAATTTTGTTTGCCTTAAATGTCCTCGTATGATATGTGATTTATTTATGTGCGCAATTTAAGCATGTGAGATAATATGAAAAACATGATTTATCGCTTTTATTATTTACAGCTTTTCAAGCATGCTTATGTGATTAATTTCTTTTGTTGGATTATATTTTAGGATTTTTTGGGCTTGTTTAAATACATGCAAAAATTTGGAAAATATAATAACAAGGAAATTATGTGTGCGCATAAAGAAACCTTTTAAAAGAAAAATACTAAGCAAATTTTTTAATTAAAATCAATAGACCTCCACAAAGTGGTCCTAGGCTGTAAGTGTATCTCTCGTTCTAGTAGACGTCTACAAGTGTAGCTTGCTAGTTCCCTGAGGTGCATGAGTACGATTGTTGGGATTTCTAGACAAATAATTTAAATCATGTGAATAGTGGGAGGGCTTTGCGTAAACGTCTACGAGTGTAGCTTGCGTAGATCTCTTTCACAAGTATTCTAGGATTGATTTAAATTATAGATAACAAAAGCTTTAAGGGCTGTGCGGTATGGTTACGTGCCATGCTAAACTGTCTCTTTTGGCCGGAGTTAAATTTGTGGTTAATTGCTTAGAAGCATCTTAGAATATAATGCAAGAATTGCATCCCTGTTCTTGAGAGATGGCTTGGTCTAAGGTTTTCACTAATTATTAATTTCTAGTGTCAAAAGCATCCTGACATGGTAGTGAAATTAAATGGATTGGGGCTTAAAACTCGCAGTTCTGGTTTAGGGTGACATCGTAAACGTCTACGAGTGTAGCTTGCGGTGGGAACTCTTGGGCAATTAGGGAAAAACATTTGTATTTGATTTATTAAAAGGTTTTCAATGCATTTATTTTCGAAGTTCAACATGTATGTTCTTATTTAAGATTCTTTATTGTTTCAGATATGTCTATGTCTACTGTCGATCATATACTTGCTCTCAATCCTCTAACTGGTCCGAACTTCCATGAATGGAATTTCTGCATCAAACACATCCTTTATCTGAAAAATCAAGCACATGTTCTTTACATGGATCCACTGTTGCGTTCCCAAAGAGGAGTGTGCGAACTTGAGCTTGAATTCTATGACATATGGGAGGATGCTGATGAGTTTGCCTTCTGGCTCATCACGGGTTCCCTGTCTAGAGAATTAAGGCACAAGTATGAACACCTCGAAAGGGCTGGAGAGCTTTGGAAGGAACTCTCGACGGCCTTTAGCAAAGTGGAGTGAACTATTAACTGTAAGCTTGTGCATAATCTTGTGTGCAAGAAGATGGTTGAGGATAGTTCAGTGACTACACATATGATGTCTGTGATTGATCTCATGAGACAGTTTACTGTGCGGGGTGATAATATCAGTGCGCAAGGCGAGATTGATATTATCTTGAATTCTCTTCCGGAATCTTATCATGACTTTAAGGTAGTTGCTGCTGCAAAGGGAGAGTATGCTCTGCATGAGCTGCTTGAGGATCTTGTAGTGGAGCAGTCTACCATGCGAACACGGAAACCTGTTCTGTCTGGTTCTAGTACTGGTTCGACAACCTCTAAGGTTGGAGACGATGGTGCTGAGAGCAAGTTCAGGAAAACAGGCAGTGATAGCAAGTCTAGGAAGGGGAAGAGAGCCAAGGTCACTGCAAAGAAGAACGAGTGTGCTGGATGCGGAAAGGTGGATTGTTCGAATGCTAAGGGACAAGGTACGTCATTTGCATTTGTAACGGAAACATGTTTAGCATCGGTTTCTACTCATTCGTGGGTAGTGGATACTGGAGCTACTGATCATGTTTGTTACATTTTGCAGGGGTTCACACCAAGGAGGGTGCTGAAGAATGACGAGGTTACCATCTCGATGGGGAACGCAGCACAAGTGAGTGCAGCTGCCATTGGAGATTTCACCTTGTACTTTGATGATTCTGTTTTAACATTGAGAGATGTTTTGTATGTACCGAATTTTCAACGAAACCTTATTTCAGTTTCCAAACTTTATGTTGATGGATATTCAGTTATTTTTGATAGTGGTGTTTCTATCATTGGTAATATTAGTGTTATCTGTCGTAGAATGCTGAATAATTTTCTCTATGTTGTTAACTGTAATCATAAGTCTTCCGCAAGTATTGCATGTAATTCATCCGTAATTGATAATCCTAGGAAGAGAAAACTTACTTTTTCTGATGAGGATCTTACATATCTCTGACACTTGAGACTGGGTCACATCAGCTTGAAGCGGATTCAGAGACTTGCAGATGACGGTACATTGGACCTAGTCCAGGCTGTACCTTATCAAGTCTGCGAATCCTGCATCGAGGGCAAGATGTCAACTAGGCCTTTCAAGGCTAGTCAGTCTCGAGCAGAGGAAGTGTTGGAATTGATCCATTCTGACTTATGTGGACCGATGTCCACGCAGGCTCGTGGAGGGTACGAGTACTTCGTCACTTTCATTGACGACTACTCAAGTTACGGATACGTTTACCTGCTTCGCTACAAGTCTAAATGCTTTGAGAAATTCAAAGAGTTCAAGGCTGAAGTAGAAAAGAAGGTCGGGAAAAATATCAAGTCACTGCGATCTGACCGCGGTGGCGAATACCTCGGTAACGAGTTCCTGCAGTATTTGTCAGAAAATGGGATTACATCCCAGTGGACTGCACCGGGTACTCCCCAGCAAAACGGTGTAGCTGAAAAAAGAAATAGGACTCTTCTAGAGATGGTAAGATCAATGATGAGTTATGCAAACTTACCAATTTCGTTTTGGGGTTACGCATTGGAAACAACAGCTTACGTGCTTAATGTGGTGCCTTCTAAATCAGTTCCTAAGACACCTTCTGAGCTCTTCCTTGGTCGCAAACCTAGTTTGTGCAAGTTTAGAGTATGGGGTTGTCCGGCACACGTACTGTCAAAGGAACCTGATAAGTTAGAAAGCAGGTCAAAAGTAATATAATGCTGTTCATAGGGTATCCCAGGCAAACGAAAGGTGGTTACTTTTACTGTCCTGAGAGTCAACGAGTCGTTGTTAGCACCAACGCTAGATTCTTGGAGGACGAGTATGTGAGTAATCACAAGTCAAGGAGTGATATCGTTCTTCAAGAAATTGAGAACGAGAATGCAATTCCAAGGGAAGGGGAACGTGTAGATGTGGGTGCTCCTGTGAGAGACACATCACCACATACACGTTCTTCAGTGCAAGGTGCAGGACCACAAGTCACTGCACCTACTACTAACACGGCACCGATGCCTCGTCGCAGTGGGAGAGTTATTTTCCACCCGGAAAGGTACATGTTCGTGGGTGAGTCTTCGGACTTGAGCCTGGAAGACGGACATGAGGACTCTGACCCACTGACTTACGAAGAGGCAGTGCAAGACAAGGATGTTGCCAAATGGCGTGTCGCTATGGATTCTGAAATTGAATCCGTAACTGCTATGGATGTATACCAGAAAACTGATTTGCCGGATGGCTTTAGGGTCATAGGGTGCAAATGGGTATACAAAAGAAAGAAAAGGGCGGATGGAAAGATCACGACTTTTAAAGCCAGGCTGGTAGAAAAGGGTTATAGTCAAAAAGAGGGCATTGACAGCCATGCTCAAATCCTCCCGGATACTCCTTGCCATAGCTGCGCATATGGACCTCGAGATCTGGCAGATGGATGTCAAAACTGCTTTTCTAAACGGTTACCTTGAAGAAGGTAGGGACATCTACATGCAGCAATCCGAGGGTTACATAAGCAAAGGCGAAGAACTTCTTGTCTGGAAGCTTAGGAAGTCCTTGTATGGACTTAAGCAGGCTTCAAGGTCGTGGAACTTACGTTTCAACGATGTGATTAAATCCTATGGATTTGCACAGTTGGAAAATGAAAGTTGTGTTTACCGACTTTGTGTCAGTGGGAGCGTGGTCTTCCTGCACTATACGTTGATGACATAATCCTATTTGGAAATAACGAGGGAGTGATGTCCGAAATCAAGGTTTGTTTATCCGAACAGTTCCAAATGAAGGATCTGGGAGAAGCTGGCTACATTTTTGGGATTAAGGTCTTACGAGATCGTAAGAGAAGAATGTTGAGCTTATCCCAGGCATCCTATGTGGATACTGTGATAGCCCGGTTCAGCATGCAACTCGCCAAGAAAGGCTTGCTACTTTTCAGACATGGCGTTCGTCTTTCTGGTGGGCAGTGTCCTCAGACACAGCGGGAAAAAGACGAGATGAGTCTTGTACCATACGCTTCGGCGGTGGGTAGTCTCATGTATGCAATGCTGTGTACCAGGCCAGATATTTGTTATGCCGTTGGCATGGTAGCAAGATATCAGTCTAACCCTGGACAGGCGCACTGGACTGCTGTAAAACATATCCTCAAGTATTTGAAGAGAACTAGGAATTTCTGCCTAGTTTATCAAAGTGAGGATTTGTGCCCTGTGGGTTATACAGACTCGGATTTCCAAGGGGACCAGGATGAGAAGAAATCGACCTTAGGATATGTGTTTACCCCGGGAGATGGAGCTGTATCTTGGAGGAGCTCAAAGCAGAAATGCATTGCTGACTCCACCATGGAGGTGGAATATGTCGCCGCCTCCGACGCCTCGAAAGAGGGGGTGTGGCTCCGGAACTACCTTTTAGAGTTGGGCGTGATCCCGAGTTTGCCGAGGAGCATCACAATTTATTGTGATAACTCTGGTGCAGTGGCAAACTCAAAGGAACCGCGGTCTTACAGGGCAAGCAAACACATAGAGAGAAAGTACCATATCATACGAGAAATCATATTGAGGGGCGATGTGCTGATTAAGAAGATTGACACTGATGACAATCTTGCTGATCCGTTTACAAAGAGCTTGCCGCAGAAAGTTTACGAAAGACATATTCGTGAGCTGGGTCTGAGGTGGATGCCGACCACTGATAGTGGTTAAAGTGACAGCAGACTAGATAGACGGACTGTATACTCTGTAATAGCTTAGTTATGCTTTGAGTATAAGTGGGAGATTGATGGGTTTTGTATACTGAAAGCATTTATTACAATGAGTATACAACGATTTATTTCTCATATCTGTTAACAATCTTACATGTGTGAACAATGGTATCCTCTTGTCTCACCGATAGGGACGATCATATAGCGTGTTGTAGATCGCAGAAGACAGTATGATCACTTGACCTAGTGAGACATAAACTTGATCACAACCGAGACAGTGTATGAGGATACGTCTGTCCGGATGGCTGCGGCATTGTCGGAATAAGTAGTCTGTCTTGGTTACTTGACATGTTGGTACGCAGAGGTGGTGTATTGATGGACCGCAGTGAGATGTATTCGTCTGTCTGACATCAGCGAATACAAGATCTCGTTATATTGATTGAGTCCAAACCCTAATGAAGGTTCAGGGGTTTGCACGGGTTGACTGTTGCTTTGACTTGCCATGGTGAAGAGCCTAAGTAACGTGCTCGTATATCCGCATCTTGGGTAACAGCAGTTCGTGTAGTACCGCTTGAGACTAGACTTAGGTAACCATATCCGAGTAATAGGATGGGGACATTCCCCGAGAAACTCAATAACATTCATCGTGCCAAAGTCCTGCAGGCTGATTAAGTTCAGGCACGAGTGATAAGGTTTGAGTGGTACTACTCAAGAATTATAAGATATTAATTAATTGTAGTTAGAGCTTGTCAGAGGCTCCGATTAATTAATGGATTTCCGGTAACCTTAAATATGGGGATTCTCAATTAATGCAGCTCGTTCTCATAACGTGATAATAAAGGGGTAGGTCGGTATTAATTCTGTGGTGAAAAAAAATTAATATTAATTAATTAATTGTGTCCTGGGTTGTGGACATGGGAATTAATTAATTTATTGGCCCACTTTATTATTTGCATTAGGTCCCAGGTCTGGCCCAATTAAATATGCTGAATTGAGCCCAAAATGACCCATTAGGGTTTCCAACCCTAGGTCTATAAATAGACAGCTCTCTCTCATAAGTCATAACATAGTTGAAACACACACTAAACCTAGAGAGAGAGGGAGGCGCCGATTTTGGGAGTAGAGGGAGGAGAATTTTGATTCTGGTCCTGCTCAGAATACAGATCTACAGACTCCTCACCAGTAGTAGATCTGAACAGCATTGGGACACAGCCCTGAAGATCTAATCTAAAGAACATATTTTTCTTTTTCTTCTCTCTTTGTTTTCGAATTTATTCTTAGAAATTAGATCTCTAATTTCTACTTCTGCAGATTAATTTGAATCGCGTGGTTGAATTGAGATTTGGAATTCAAACGCGAAAGATCGGTTCAGACTCGACGGAGTTACGGTAAACTCTAAATCCACAAATCTTTGTATTAAATTCGTAGGAGCCTGCTAGGGTTTTGAGAATTTTAATTATGCGCAATATCCATAAATCGATTCGGTTCAGTTTGGTTTTGGTGATTCGGTTCACGAAAAAACCCTACACATAACACCTCACTTGCTATCTTTTAGGGAAGGGTAGATAAGTAATTTTCCAAGGCATCGCCACTAGAAAAGACATTATCTTGTCGGTGTTATCACTCGAACTTGTGTAGTTTAGTTGTCCCATTGAACCTAGTTCTTGGGATTTCCAATCATCTAGGTTGGGTATCCACTACATTCATTCATAATGTGGATTTCAATCTCATTCCCTCTAGCAATTTGATCTCATTCTTTAAACCTTTTGTTAGTACTAACATTCTAGTCTAGTACTCAACTTTAGAGGTTTAAACTCAATATTGCGGCCGCTTCGGTTATATTTTATATTTACTTAGCCAAGTAAATAAATATAACCTCAATGAGACCAAAACATACATGTGTTATGACATTATAACAAATTAACATGTTATTTACCATGTCATAATACATCATCTCAATTTACATTAGTTAATCATCTTTGATCAAGAAACTTGCATTCTTTAGCTCATCAAATATGCATTAACTATGTACAAAAGAGATTACTATGTCTAAAAGTAGACATTTACAAATTCACCTTATAGTGAATTATTTCATAATGCCACAAATACTATTATTTTGGCATTATCACCACAATAATCCCCATATTGTGTTTAATTTGACCACCTAGAGCTTGAAGCTCTTTCATAGTTCAAAAGGTGTTTCAATATACCTTTTCACCACAAAGAATTGAAGAATATTCAAATAAAATTGCATGATCAATTTCACATTTTAATTCTTCTATTACTACATGAAGAATTATGCTCAATATCACATTTAGCAATTTAATTGAAATAATTATAATTCTTCACCACATTGTACTTGGTCAATTCTCTTAGTCATGTCTTAAAATATAGACATACCAAGCAAAACAAAAGGGGTATTTCAATGCTCATAATTTCTTAATCAATCGATTAAGTTTTCACTTCACAATATTGTGAGCATTTTTTCCAACACCTTAACAAAGAATTGATACAACAATTTGCATCATACTTTCTTTGACAACAACTTTTATTTTCTTGATAAAGTAATAATTTTATTACAAGAAAATTAAAAGCACAAGACTAACACATAAGTCTTCTCATTTGTTGCAACTTGTACAACAACATTGCCTTTGCAATTTGCTTGGCTTAGTGCACTTGTTAGATATGTGACAACACTTGCCTCAATTGTAGCAATGCTATTTGAACTTAGGCTCACCAAAAGGTCTTTTGCCATTGTTCTCAATATTAAGCCTTTTACATTTGTTAGACAAACATCATGCCCTAACAAAATTGGTTTTAGCATCCTATTCAACCAAGAATTTAGGATTACCATTCTTATTGTCCTCTTCAATTTGAAGTTTGACAATAACACCCTCAAGAGTCAAACATATGCTTAATGCAAAGGTTAGCTCTTGAAATCCTACCACAAAGGATTCAATCATCACCACAATGGTGAACTCATCCGGT
Organism: Plectranthus barbatus; assembly: GCA_026898455.1. NCBI lineage: Eukaryota > Viridiplantae > Streptophyta > Magnoliopsida > Lamiales > Lamiaceae > Plectranthus > Plectranthus barbatus. The sequence goes on along the minus strand of JAPKLW010009491.1, from coordinate 1,594 downwards.
AAGACTAGGGGTGGCAATTCGTGCGTGTTGGGTCGTTATCGTGTCGACACGATAGTGACACGACCATTAAGGTCTGACACGAACACGATCTGTTAAGGATATGCTCGACACAGACACGACACGACCCATTAAGCCTCAAACACGAACACGACACGGACACGACACGAACACGATATTGACATGTTAAGAACCCAATCTGATAACACGATATTGACACGAACACGACACGTACACGATATTGACCTGTGAAAATTGTTAAATTAGGTTGATAAATGAAAAAAATAGTAGCAATAATAATAATAAAATAATTAAATATATTATTTATTAATTTCTTAGTGGGTAACACGAACACGACACGACACGAATATGACACGAAACACGATATGTTATCGGATAACACGAACACGACACGAAACACGATACGTTATCGGATAACACGAACACGACACGAACACAACACGAACACGACACAAAAATTTCGTGTCCTTATTGGGTCGACACGATAATGACACGAACCCATTAAGGCTCAACACTAACCCATTATTATCGAGCGGGTTCGTGTCGGGTTATCGTGTCGTGTCAAAAATTGCCACCCCTAGGTAAGACCATCCCTTCGACATAAACACAATGCATAATGCACTTGTTTTATGACCGACCGAGAGTCTACCATTTTGTACTCAAGGTACATGGCCACGAATACATTTTCGTGCCACCAATTTTTTCCCTCTTTCATAGTGTTTGGTATTACATTATAATAGATCATTCACTATGAATCTATCAAAATAAAAATTTTGACAACATGGAGGAAAATAAAAATAAAATAATCACAACTTCTCTTCCTCCAACATCCACCTTCTCAATTCATCATTTTAAACTTTGGGGAGATGATGGACTCATCATTCCACAAGTTCCCATTGCACGATTGCAAGAGACATTGGAAGAACACACACAAGCCCCAAATTCAACCTCGAACATGAGTGGAGCACTTGTTGCCCCTTCAATTCCACAACATTGACATCATCCTACACAAGGAACATGTCAAAAATTAAATATTTTTCCACAAAAATATTCAAAGAATAATAATCAATGTTAGATTAAATATCAAAATAATCATTCGATTGTTGGAGGGTTCAATCATTCGGCTTGGGCATTCAGAGAGAGCTTAGGACCATTGTTGGAGTTGCTTCCTCTACCACCATTGAGAGTGTGATCAGCCATCCTTGATCTTGAGAAGTAGTAAATTTGTCTTGCGATTGTTGGTTACAAGATCTGTAGAGAAGGACTGAAAACACTGCAAGTTATTATGTCTAGTACACTAAGTTTTTACAACTACATCTGCTAGTACTGCTAGTACGAGAACAATTGAAATACAATGAAATTAAATAAATAAAAGAAAATAAAAAGGGATAAATCTCAGCCGAGTCGAGGAAGCTCTTTTCCCGCAAAACGAATTCGCCAACGTAGTGCTCGTCTAACGGCGGTTTGTCCCCAAAGGTAAAACGGCTTCGTCCTTTACGAGGCAGCACTGCAAATCGCAAAGGCTCCGGCGAACTGAATAGAGGCGAAACTGAGTTGCAGAAGAGCAACAAAAAAG
>JAPKLW010009490.1:0-12210 GCA_026898455.1 Plectranthus barbatus | reverse complement strand
TGTTGTGAAGGTGACACATGGCGGTGCTCTCGCGCGCTGCCGCTACTTGCCTTGCCCCGCTAAGGCCGAGCGCCCGTGCCCCGAGCCTCGATCCCGACCCCGATCCCGGCTCGGCCTCAGTCTCGGTCTTGGTTTTGATTCTTGACAATTGATCTTTGGGCCCTGGGCCTTGGGCTTGGCCTGTCTCGTTCGTGTCTGTCACATCCCGATTTATAAACAAGGCATAAATCAACCCCGATTTATAAACAAGGCATAATCACGGACTGAAGCACATCGGGTACGAGACATGCATTTGCGATAATGATAAAGAAGTAGGAATCACACAATTCAAGATGTAATTCAACACCAAATCCCAAAAAATTTAGAAGATATTAAAGGTGTCTCCTCGATAAGGGATCTTGACTTCTCGAGATATGACTAACAAGAGTTAAGAAGTTTAACAATATCCAAAAGTCTAACAAAAGACAATGAGTTTAGCAGCAGAAAGTTATCAATGAAGTATATATATGAAGATACATATTTCAGCATTTAACTATTACAAAAGAAAGTCTTCAGCTCCACTCCAACAGCTACCTCGTACTATACTCTGCTCCAAAGCTTCTTTTTAATGTATGCATTTTAGAAATAATGCACGGGGCTAAGTACAAATTGTACTTAGTGGGCACATGCCCGAAAATATACATATATAATTTTGTCATGCTTTTACATCGAGTGGCACATGGGGTTTTAAGTTTGAAATCCTCCCATGACACCAAAACATTTTATGAGAATGTGCATGCTCTTTATACAATTAAACTATCTGCAAATAATTATGTGATTGTAATGTGGCCTCCTATCACAGTCACGATGCTCGTCTGAGTAGGGCGCAAACCCTAACATGTCAGCATCACAATGCAGTAATCCCATGGTATCTCTTTCACCACCAGGACATGATTGTTACGACCATCAATATTGAGGATCAGTTGAAGAGAAGGAGGATTAATAGCAAAGACACAAATCAAAATCAAGTTAGTTGGAAAGAGTCTCAAATAGTTAGTAAATTCTCATTATAACAGCTTCAATCCGAGAATGAACAAACATTGGAAGTTATCACTGAATCCGAGTCGATGAGTGCTTCAATTCAAGAGACCAAAGAAGAGGATATGAGAGTTGCTACACCTTTGGATATTCCTATTGAAGAAAATGAAAAGATCGAGGCTCTGGCTACACTCGCTATCATTACCGACCCACTTTTGGGTATACAAAATCAAAGTCAAGTGCATAGGAAGATGGAGATAGAATTAGTTGAGGAGATGGTCGAGAGGAAAATAATTCAATACATTATTGTGAGGACTGTTGGTTTGAAAAGGAAGATGTATGAAGAGAAGTAATTGCTAGAGTTTGAGCATGATGATGTGTCAAACAAGTTGTTGGTCCCGGTTTATCAGAGTATAGTATATATGCACAGCGGAAAATTTTATTTGTAAGTTCGGTATCTTACACTTATCCAGGCTGAGGGTGACGTGTCAGCTTGGTTTGTTCAATTCTCTTAGGTACTTGATGTTAGCTTTGTTTTAACTGTCAATATTCAGTATATAATCCAACACTTGAGTGTTGAGTTTTAAAATGAAATAAAGCTATACTCACAGATAAATAAATAAAGCAGTAAACGACAAACATACTTATAGTGGTTCGGACTAAATCATCCTACGTCCAATCTTCAGATTCTTGATCTGGTAATCCACTAAGCTTAGAACGGTTACATGTGCTCTTATGATCTATTTCTTGTCGGTAAATGCCCCGTCCACCGATCCACAAGTGCACTCGTCTGGTCCTTGCTTGGTTCCTCACTTCGTAGCTCCTCAGAGTGTAGGCGCACCACTCAACCTCTTTGTAGTCGAAATGAGGTATTTATAGTTCTCCCGAGAACTATCTCTTCTGCGGCAGATTGCCCGTAAGAGTTATAGTACAAGATGTACTTGACTGTTGTAGTTTTTCTCTACCGAGTAGTAACTCAAGAATACAGTGATTCTGAGTCTTGCGTTCACTTAGTGACACACAGAAAACTTAATAGCCTCGAAAGTAAGCTCACCATGTTAAGCTTAAAGCTTTCGGAAAGAGTTCACAAATCGTGTAGTATCTTGTAAGTTAAATATAAATTCCGAAATTCCCGATAAATACATTAAAAATTTACTAGGGGTGTTAATGTCCGAGCAAAAATTACTTCCTCCAAATATAGAATATATGTGTAGGCAGAAAATAAGGACACAAAACCTGCAAATTCTTTAAAAATAAACAAATTAATAGTATTCAAATTAAAATATAAAACTAAGTAATTAAATACCCTACAATTCTAAATTGAACAATAAATCCGAGATTATCAATCGAATACACGAATTATAATATGACGCGTAGAAATGATTAAAGAATTTCCAAAATGATTGGGTGAGGCACAAGAGATGCAAGTTGTTGGTGTGCATGAGTCCTTGCTTCGATATCTTTGTTAGGAGTATAAAGTTTCCTTGGATGAATGGTGATTTTTTGGAGCGCACCAGCATACTCCAAGAAATGTATAATTAACTCCACTTCACATGCTAAACCACCATATCCCACAAACTCCACCTCCTTCAACTTTTTATATAAACTCCTCTTCTTCTTAGGCTCTTCAATCCTCCCTTCACTATAGCTCCAACTCACTTGTGCCTGCACACAATTCTTCAAATTATCCTAATAATGATCATAATCAAATAAAGGTAATGCTACGCTTGAATTTGACTCGTTTATTATTAACCTGAATTTTGAGATTTCCAACATGAGACATTATCTTGTACTCCCTCCGTCCCATTTTAATAGTCTTGTTTTCCATTTTTTCCAATTTAATAGTCTTGTTTCTAAAAATGATAATTTTTTTACTCTCATCAATAAAATATGAATTCCACTAAACTCATTTACACTCACATGCCTCTTGGTTATTGTGTCTTAACCAAGATAGAACTCAAACGATCTTTTATGAGATCAAGATCGGAACGAGTATTAATTACCTTAACCACAAATTTCTCGAGGTCGGGTGCTGCATCGAGGATATTCGTAAGCGGAATCATGCAACGAATGCGACTTAGGAAACTTGGTAAATATGTGGCAACCAATTGCTTCATATTCCAAAATCTCAGTGCAAAAACCTGCCATTGGCATTGCCATTGCCAAGCAAAAAGATCAACAACCACTCCACCATCACATTTATATATATATAGAGAGAGTTGTAATCATATGTTACCCACTTTTTTATGATAATACCTCTACATTATCTTTATATAATATAGTATATTATATCGCATGCAATAGTACATTATCGAGTGCAATATTACAATAATGTAATAGAATTATGTCATTATATTATCTATAACAGTTTTGTACATTATCTTCGTAATATACCTGATTTGCCTAGATAATGTAATTAGTTTGTCTAATTAATGCACCGAAACTTGAGGTAACAGGTAAAATCTGGGAAGTGATTAACCACATAATGCATCTATATCTATATATATATATATATAGAGAGAGAGAGAGAGAGTTATAATCATATGTTAACCACTCCCAGATGTTACTTACAGACCTCATTTGGCGGTACATTATCTAGACAAGCTAACTACATTATCTAGGCAATATATGGTACATTACGAAGATAATGTAGTACATTATTTGCAATACATTATCTATTACAATTTGTACATTATCTTTCGTAATGTACCATATATTGCCTAGATAATGTAGTTAGATTGTCTACATAATGCACCGCCAAATGAGATCTGTAAGTAACATTTGGGGTGTGGTTAACATATGATTACAACTCTCTCTATATATATACCAAGGAAAAACATATGCATGCATGTGAATCAATCTTACCCAATAATCTTCAGGAGAGCGCATTTCTACATTCAACATCTCTAGCTGCCAAAGAATCGCACCAAACCGCTTAAGTAAACTGAACAATCCAAGAAAAAGCTCAACAAGCAAAGGGGCATTCTTTACAACAAGTTTCACATCTTCCCCGCCTGGCCCATAATACTTCAAACAAACAAGACTCACAACATCTCGAATCTCCACGGATTGGATGCTCATGCAACACCCTATTTCCAGGAGTTTCAACGACGGGAGAGGCCCGATGACCCTCAGAGTCACTAGCTCTGTTGACTGAGAAACAGACAAGCCTTCGAGTAGAGGACAGTTGCATAAGATGAACTCAAGGGCTTCGCCACTCACATTCACAGCTTCGAGCGATACTCTTCTGAGTTGCTCGAAATGAATCGATGATGAGTAGTGCTGCTGCAAAATCGTAAATGGGAAAGAACAAGACTCCTCATCACTCAGACGTCCGCGGCCTTCGCTGCTCAAGTTCAACTCCAGTGTGTGAGCCTTCCACTCTAGAGCATATCTAACCCATCCATGCATCACTCCTTCTTCGGCTTTGCTCAAATACAACGACACTTTAAATTCATCCACGATTGAGTCCATACGTGATGCTATCACATAATTCACCCATTTCACATAATTTGCTCTTTCCTCACCCTCCAAGTTTGTGCCATCAAAACTGAGCTTTCCTGTGGAGTGAAAGGTCATTCATACACTAAAACTAATCTCAATATTGTATAATTCTAAAATTTTAAAAAATACCCAAGAAAAGTTATTTCATAAACACTTACGTCATCTATGGTTCTATTATTAAAATCGAAAATGATTTCGATTAGGGGCTGAAGCCAACCCAACCCCTACCTATCTAGAAATTTTTTTGCAGGGGCTTGAAATTACTTTTTTTACCTTCACTTTAACTTTGACCTCTTTATATCATATTCTTCCTTATTTTCATTATTTTTTCTTTTTTAAGAGGGAGCTATTTCATAAATTATCGGAAAAAAATGCACCCTAGCCCTTACTTAGATCCGCCTCTGTCCACAAGTATCTCCATTTTCGAGAAAGTATGCTGCTCGCAATGGTTTCCTTTAATGTCAAGTGAGACAGTATAATTCTCACTAATTCAACAGGAAGTATGCTCATTGGATCCATCGAACTCTTTTCTTTTCTACACTGCAAATTCCAATACAGATTCACCATCTAAAATGATCAATGGAAAAATAAATAAATAAATAATAATAATAAAGAAACAAATCTATCACCCAAAAATTTACAATTTCGTTTGTTGTTACAAGCGGTAGAGATAAAAAAAAAAAACTTAAAATATTTAAGAAGATACAAAATGCAGTAGGAAAATTTACCAGACGAGTGCACTAAATTGTTTCTTAGAAGAGAATTGTGAATATTTAAGAGAGAACCCTAATTGATGAGTATCGAAATTATAGTTAGAGGCGGAGACAGACTTGAAGCTCCGAGAGGTCTCGACTATATTAAATTGGATTGAGTCTTATAATTTTATTTTAAATATAACTAAAGAAAAAAAAAATTTGGCTGCCCGGGCCCGGGGTCGGCAGCCCCCAGCCCAAGGCTGGCTTAGCCAGTGATTGTAGTCATAGGTAAAAATAAATATTTATATTCTAATCTCTTCCTCGACCTCAACAGGAAAGCTATTCGGCCCAGACAAAGATTTCTAATCTCATTTCATTAGATTCTTATTATAATTGAAGTATTAATAAATTAATCAAATAAATATGGATCTAAATCATCTAATTAATACTAGTTTGACTCATACCGGTGTTATAAACATCATTTCTAATAATTTATTATCAAAGAAACATATAGGTTATTATTTTAGATGTTATATGATATTATGCATAATGCCAAAATGATAGAAACATAAGACAAAACATATATATATAGAGCTATGCTTACTGTTTAATATAATATTGCATATACAAATGTTTATGACTCTTTCTAGAGGTGGATGCGTATATGTTGAGGATCATGATTATGGCAGATCGTTCGTTCATACACGTTTGTTTTCTTTCATTTTAGAATAGAATTAGTCGTGAGGACGTTTTTATGTTTTCCCGTTTTAAGTTTGGTACACACCACGTGATATGCACGTGATGTGAGTTATTGGTTTCTTGGGATCATGTATATTCAGATGTTCTGCTTTTGTGAGAATGAATATGAATGAATATTTTCGTCTGCCATTTTTCTGCCTTCGTTCCTATCTCAACATGGTATCTAGCGCCAGGTTGCATCCTTGATTTATGGGTAGAAATCGTAAACGAAAACAGAAACAGAAAGAATCATGGCAACACTTATTTTCCGAGGAGCAAGGTGATTCATCTACTGGCGGTGATCAGTTCTCCGAAGGTAATCCCTTTTCTTCGATCGGGGACAACGGTGGTCATATTCCCATGGCGAATCCGCCGGACCAAAAGGGGATTCAGGATATTCTCGCTATCCAGCCAACAGATCAAACTAATTTACAGCTCGTTCCTATTGTGTTGACTGGCAATAATTTCTTTACCTGGAGTCGATTAATCAAGCGTGCATTAAGTGGCCGGAACAAGCTTCCCTTCATCGATGGTAGCTTTCCTGAACCTCCTATGAATTCTTCTATTTACAATGCTTGGATTAAAGCTGATTACATGGTGTATACATGGATTATGAACTCTCTGTCTAAGGATTTAGCCCCTGGGTCTCAATACATAGACAATGCTGCTCGGTCGTGGTTAGAAATAGAATCCCGCTTTGATAGGTGCAGTGGCCCTAAATTGTTCCAGTTAGAACGTGAGCTAGCTAACTGTGTGCAAGGATCTCAAAGTATCATTAATTATTTCAATTCTCTTAACACTTTGTGGGATGAAATCAACCTTATCTCTGCTCAATTTGAACATGTATGCACATGTGGAGCTATGAGTAAAATTGAAGACAAGAAGAAAACTATGAAGTTCTTGATGGGGCTTAACGATTCTTTTGATTCAGTTAGAAGTCAAATTTTGCTATTTGTACTCCATGATCTTACAAGATGAAGATCAAAAACTTGTTGCCTCTCAACAAACTATACCAGCTGAAATGGCCCTGTACACCTCCAACAAATTGCCACAAAATGCAAACAGAATGAGAAAACCAGCTATTCCTGTCAAGCCTTGGCTTAGTAAAGAGGAAAGAAAGAAGTTGCGGTGTAGTCATTGTGGTGGAACAGGGCATGAGGCAAAAGAATGTTTCAAGTTGCATGGCTATCCAGATTGGTATAAGGGACCTAGGCCAAGACAAGAATCAGGACAAGCCTTCCATGTTGCACACAAGGAGGATGTCTCCCCTGCTACTGGTTCTTCTATGGAGTCCACTGCAGATATGGATAAACTGATAGAAGAGAAAATCACTAGGTGTTTGCAAAGGCTTAAAGTGGATGAGGACAAGGTAAATATGCTCATTCAAGATAGAGCTGCTGATACTCCTTTCAGCAACTTTGATGATCACTACATATTTGGAGTTTCAGAGATTGCACATCAGAAACAGTGGATCTTGGATTCGGGTGCCAGTGTTCATATATGCTGTGATGTTACTATTATGCATGATGTAGAATCACTGGATGTTCCTCACAGGATTCATCTCCCAGATGGCAGCACTACATGGATCCATTTGGCCGGCAAGGTTAAACTATCTGATACTTTTTGCCTTAAAAAGGTGCTTCTTGCTCCTTCTTTTACACACAATCTCATCTCAATTGCTCAACTTATTGTTGACATGCGTGTGAAATGCATCTTCAATGATAACCACTGTCTCATTCAAAGTAAGAAGAATGACCATATTGTGGGAATGGGCCGACTTCAAGGCAAGATTTATGTGTTATCTTCCTCACTTTCTGCACCCATTAATGCTGTTCCAGATTTTAAAAGGTTCTCAGCTTTGGATTGGCACATTTTGCTTGGCCATGCCTCTCTTACTACTATGAAACATTTGCCCGACATTCAACAATTATGCACTCCTGATGTTTATGACATTATAACATCCTGTGAAATATGTCATCAAGCCAAGCAATCCAGAGAGACTTTTCCTTCTCAAGGTAATAAATCTGATACAGCTTTTGAACTTATTCACATGGACTTGTGGGGTCCTTACAAGGCTGCTTCCATCACCAATACTTCTTATATGCTCACTAATGTTGAAGATTATAGTCGGTGTACATGGATTTTTCTCCTGCATTCTAAACATCAGGTGCCAGACTTGGTTCTTGGTTTTCTAAAGATGGTGGACACACAGTTTGGAGTTAAGGTTAAACGAGTGAGGAGTGACAACGGATCAGAATTTGTTAATAAGAGAATGCTAAACATCTTTACTGATCTTGGAATACTTCATCAAACTACCTGCAGTTATACACCCCAACAAAATGGAGTGGTTGAGAGGAAACATCGGTCCCTTTTGCAGACTGCCCGTGCTCTCATGTATCAGAGTAAGCTGCCACAAAACCTTTGGCCCTATTCTCTACTTCATGCTACTTGGTTACTGAACCGATTACCCGCAGCTCACCTTGATTGGAAGAGTCCCTATACTGTTTTGCTAAACAAAGAAATTCTTCATAAAGACTTCATCCCATTTGGTTGTCTTTGCTATGCTGCCAACACTCTACCTGGAAAGCAAAAATTTGATAGCCGCAGCATAACTTGCGTTTCTCTTGGGCATGCGGCAGGTAAACGAGGTTATACCCTCTATGATTTACATAATAAGAAAGTATTCCACAGTCGTGATGTTCATTTTATTCAACATAGTTTCCCTTTCCACAGCTCTAACCCCCATCATCATATCTCTACACCTGTTTCTATCCCTAACATATGTTCGCCACCTCCTGTGCCCGATCCTATCCCAGCATTGGAGACACCTCCCAATCCTGATCCTCTCTCAACTTTAACACCCATTGCTGCTTCTCACTCACCTCTCATTCCTTCACATTCTGAATCTTCCCCAACACCTTCTCCTACCCATTCTCCTGATACTAACTCCAACCTCTCTCCTGATTCTTCTTCCTTGCCTGTTGCAGAATGTATTGCTTTGAATAGAGGAAGAAGGGTTATCAAACCACCATCTTGGACAAACGACTTCATTGCACCTTGTTTGGACCAGTTAACCCTAACTGCATCTCTTGAGGTAAATTCACTCACTCCCATCACTTTCCCTTATATTGTGTCACCATCGTTTACTCCCTCCTTTGTGGGGTACTTGACTCATGTTACTGAACTCAAAGAACCTCACTCCTACGCTGAAGCAAGCAAGTACATAGAGTGGGTAGATGCTATGAATGATGAGCTCGCCGCTCTTGAATCCAATGGGACTTGGATCCTCACAGATTTACCTCTTGGTAAGAAAGCTATTGATTCCAAGTGGGTTTACAAGGTTAAGTTGAAAGCCGATGGTTCGGTCGAACGTTTTAAAGCTCGTCTAGTTGCAAAGGGATTCAAGCAACAATACGGCCTTGATTATGAGGAAGTGTTTTCTCCCGTTGCCAAGCATGTGACAGTGCGATTACTACTAACCATTGCTGTGGCCAATGGATGGTTCATACATCAAATTGACGTTAATAATGCGTTCTTGCATGGCTTTCTAACAGAAGAAATCTATATGTTTCCTCCTCAGGGTTTTCATGGTGCTGCGAATGGTCAAGTGGGCAAACTCGTACGCAGCCTCTACGGTTTAAAGCAAGCATCTCGTGAATGGAATGCCGAGTTCACCCGATCACTTTTGAAATTTGGTTTGATCCAGTCTCAACATGATCCGTGCCTCTTCGTTAACAGTAATACTCCACACATGTTAGCTCTTCTTGTTTATGTGGACGACGTGTTAATTGTTGGTTCAGATTTGCAAGCAATCACTCTTCTCAAGGAGTATCTACATTCCCAGTTCACCATCAAAGATCTTGGTGACGCAAGGTATTTCCTTGGCATGGAGCTTGCTCGAGGAGACTCCGGATTGTATATTTGCCAGCGCAAATACATACTCGACATTGTTGAGCAGGCCGGTTTGCTTGGTTGTCGAGCTGCCTTGACCCCTTTACCAATTGGTGTGGATCTTACATCTACCGAGTCTCCCTCCTTTCATGATGTTGAGCAGTATCGCAGACTGGTTGGGCAACTTTTATACCTGGGAATGACGCGCCCAGACCTTGCTTATGCAACACAGCAACTGAGCCAACATGTTGGTGATCCTAAACAAATTCACTGGGACAGTGCATTGCATGTCTTACTATATCTGAAAGGCACTCCTTCCCTTGGTTTATTTCTGCCAGCTCAAAATCCTTTGAACTTAATTAGCTACTCGGATGCGGATTGGGGCACATGTAAGGCTACACGCAAGTCTCTTACAGGTTTCTGTGTTTTCCTTGGATGCTCTCTTATTTCTTGGAGATGTAAGAAGCAATCCACCATTGCTTTGTCCAGTGCCGAAGCGGAATATCGGGCTCTAAGTTCTACCGCAAAGGAAATTCAGTGGCTCTCCTTCATGTTGCAGGATTTACATGTTCCTTTTGAAGTTCCTTTTCCCCTCTATTGTGATAGTTTGGCTGCTCTCCAAATTACCCGAAATCATGTGTTCCATGAGCGTACCAAACACATAGAGATCGATTGTCACTATGTCCGAAGTCTCTACTGCAGTGGTTTTCTTCGACCTGATCACATTCGGAGTGAATCACAGCTTGCGGATTTCTTTACCAAGCAACTCTCTGGGCCTCGCTTTCGTCGTCTTTTGTACAAGATGGGTGTGGTGGATCTCCACCGCCTCCATCTTGAGGGGGGGTGTTGAGGATCATGATTATGGCAGATCGTTCGTTCATACACGTTTGTTTTCTTTCATTTTAGAATAGAATTAGTCGTGAGGACGTTTTTATGTTTTCCCGTTTTAAGTTTGGTACACACCACGTGATATGCACGTGATGTGAGTTATTGGTTTCTTGGGATCATGTATATTCAGACGTTCTGCTTTTGTGAGAATGAATATGAATGAATATTTTCGTCTGCCATTTTTCTGCCTTCGTTCCTATCTCAACAGTATAAAGTTGAGGTGATACGGTGAACTTGTATCCTTGATATATATTTTGGCAAAATGTTCAACTATATTCCGAACTATGCATATATTTTTTTAAAATTTATCCTAAATTTTACAAAATTTTCAAATTTATCCCAAACTATTTAAACTATGCAAATATATCCTAAACTATTTTTTCAATCATCGAAAAGTCAACTGTATTGTTGAAAATTCAAATCATACACAATGAGATAACATGTCTAACATTCAAATCTAAAAATTAAATTTGCTGGTTTGAATTTCCAAAACAAAAATCAGTTTTTCTACTAATGAAAAAAATAATTCGGGATATATTTGCTTTGTTTTGAATAATTAGGATAAATTTGAAACACTATAATAGTAAAATATGAATAATTTTGGATATATTTGAACACTTTCCTTTTTTATATTTTTTCAGACTTTCAATTTATTGTAGAAACTAAAAAAAAAATTCAAGCACGATACACCCTCAATCTATTTTTCTATATTTTTTTTTATTAATATTGCAACATGAATGAGTCTAGGGGTGTGCATTCGATCGATTCGGGGAAAAATTGACCGAAGCCCCCAAAACCAAATAAACCGATCATACGACACACCGACCGACCACCGACCCAAATTGGTTTATGTCCGAACCGAACACCGACCAATGAATTTCGGTCAGTTTCGGTGGGCCTCCGAACACCCAAAAAAAGAAAATGAGACGTAAATGAATAATTGCTTAAACACATATAATTACATTCACATTCAAATGAAAGCCTGCTCAAACTCAAAAATTAAATTGAATGTATAACTAGAGTAAAAAATAATATTCCCTCCGTCCCAAATTAATAGTCCTAAACCGAAATGACACAATAATCAATGTGTGTGAGTGGACTGAAATTAATAATTTATTGATAAGTGTGATAACCTTGCAAACTAAACATATAGGTTTCATGTTAATTATAAGTTTTACTATTTGTTAGTATTTAATAGTAATTAAAAGTATAAAATACATGATATACGATGTCACGCCCCAGCCTCCACGAGAGGAGCCGGTCCACTGAGACGAGACTAGTGAAATAAAAATTTATTATCAAATGAATTAACAACGTAGAATGTAGACCAATTTCAACAAAGCCTGGTATCAACTAGAATCAGATCAACGAAAAAGAATAATGTATACCAGACTAAACTATACATTCAACAAATCAAAAGAGTATTGTCCGATCAAAAGCGTATTGCTTTCAGATATAAACAAAAGTGTACACAATA
>JAPKLW010009489.1:0-12211 GCA_026898455.1 Plectranthus barbatus | reverse complement strand
ATAGATCGTAGGACGCTTGTACCCGATTACTCTTAGTGAAATTTCCAGTGCTACGACTGGAGAGTGGACGTAGATCAGTTGATCGAACCACTATAAATCCTTTGTCTTTTATCAGCTTTCTGCATTTCATACTGATTTAAAACCCAGCACCTAAGTGCTGGTGTATATCTGAAAACTGATATAACTGTGCAAACAAGGCTAAAAATATTCTAAGTCTTGAGCTACCAGCTGACCAGCCAATTGCCAGTCAGCTGAGTACGCAGAGTGCAAGTTGACTTACAAGCTGACAAAGTCCCAGTCAGCTGTGTAACCAGCAGAGTGCAAGAAATGACTAAACACATTTTCCGCTGCCAAGTTATACCCTGATAATCCGGGACCAACAAGTGGTATCAGAGCGGACGGTTCTTATAGACCGTTCGTATCTGAGTCGCTTAGGACCGTGATCCACGTTTCCTTGCGCTCTATTTGTTTGTCTGTTTGATTAGCTCAGGTACATCAAGATGAATAATCCGAAGCTACTCGACTACAAGTCTGTGAAGCATGATATATGGCGAAAGAGGTCGCTCATCTCTCTAAAGAGCATCCATCCAGAGATGAAAGATGTGCTAGAGACAGGGCCAATTGAGATCACCAAGATTCAGCATCAGCTAGGAGATCGTCCAGCTGCTGTGATCCCAAAGCCCCAAGACGAATGGAATTCTGAGGACAGGAAGCAGAATCAGTTGGATTCCATTGCTCACTAGTTGATCCTTGCTTCTCTTCCAGAGTCGCTGATGGAGGAAGCCCTCCAGTTTGACAATGCCAAGGGAGTATGGGATTATCTTGATAGTTTATGTCAAGAAACTGATCAGATGAAACGCAACAAATTGCAGGTTGCGGTGGACAAGTATGAGTCCTTCCAGATGCTGCCTGGAGAAACCATCAAGGAGATGGAGGCGAGATTCAACGCCATTGTCAGCGAACTAAAGTCACTGGACAGAAAGTACTCAAATGAAGATCTTAATGCCAAGATCCTGTCCAAGATGCCCAAGGAGGACTGGTTCGTGAAGACCACAGCTCTGAAGGAGAAGGACCTGTCCAAGATGACTCCCAAGGAGTTATTTGCTCAGTTGCAGGCACACGAGTGGGATATCCAGATGGTGAACAAGAATGAGGCCATCAGGAACATGGGATCCCCCAGCATCAAAACTCAAGACGAAGCTTACTTCATCAAGAAGGATTTCAAATGGAAGCACAAAAAGCCCTTCCATGCTGACAGACCTGCTGCCCAGCACAACCAGCAGAAAGAGATCCCAGCTACATCGGGATCTAACTCAAAAGACAGCGAGGGCTCTATCGCTGACCTTGAGCAGCAGATGAAACGACTGGCTGTCCTTCTGGAGAAAGCCAAGTCAAAGCAGGGAGTATCTCTGAGCTCAACTGACGGATAATTCGTCAAGAGAGCTCCCCGTGCTTGCTACCAGTGCCAATCCCCTGATCATTTAAAGTTTGAATGTCCACAGGTGGACAAAAATGAGCGGGAAAGGCTAAAGAAGCTCTTTGAAGAGCGCGCCTCCAAGGCCGTTGCCAAGGCCATGCTGACCAGGACTGAAGTGCCTGACATACCCGACCATGATGATGGGGAGTATGCGTCAGACGAGGAGTCAGAAGAGGAAGCTCTACTGGCACTCATGGCAGCCTTTGGCGAAGAGTCAGCTGAAGGAAGTGCTGACAGTGAAGAGGCACTTGCAGCTGATGATCAGGTACAATCATCAGCTTCCCCAATGCATATCATGCCTTCTATCAGTTTAGACGATTCTGAGTCGCATTGCTCCGACTCAGAAGCTGTCACTATAGACATTCTTCAAAAAGAATTTTTAAAATTTTATGAAATAAAGAATGTCTTGGCTGGCGAAAATTCTTCGCTGAAAGATCAAGTTTCTATTTTGACCAAGGAGATTGAAAAATCGAGGTCAGTCAGTGAAGAGCTAGCCACTTTGAAAAAGACTCACTTTGAGTTGCTCCAAAATTTTCAAATTACAAAAACTGAGCGAGATAATTTTCACAATCTCGTTCTGGAGCAAGAAAATAAAATAAATTTTCTAAATAAAGGCTCAAAAGACTTGGAAGCAGCTCTAAGTCATTGGAGAAAGCCTTCTGATAAGTCCGGGTTGGGATTTACAAAAGATTTGAGCATAAATCAACCCGAACAAATCAGTACTGGTAAGGGTAAGGGCCAACTGGTAAATGCATCAGCACCAGCTGGTAACACCAGTCAGTCCCGAATGGCTGATCAGCATAGGAACCATAAGTCCAGATACATAGGTGAGTCATCAAGACAAAATCCTCAACTGGCAAGATCCTCTGCTGACAGGAAGCCAGCATACCCGAAGACGCAGACTAAGCCGAAATATTCTAAGGCAAGGAAGTCAGCGTCAGTTGCCAGTTGCCAGCATGCTTACAAGGGATCCAAATCTCAGCGGAATACTGAGAGAAGGATATTTCCCGATAGGAGGAACACCTATCGGAGGCCTGAGCCCAATCAAAACCTTTTCTCAAGGGCTGGGAAGGCTAATCATCGTGGTCCACAATTCCAGAGACCACCAAGGCAACACAAGCGGTCGGAAAGAAATTTCCGACACCCTAGGAGGAAGAATACTTCCAGAGGAACCGCACACACAGCCACACCTTCCAAAAACAAATCCATGCATTATTTTAAAAGGAAGGGAAAGGCCACAAGTGATGTCAGCAAGGGTAACACCGAGCTGAAGATTACTCAAGTCTGGATTCCAAAAGAAATGATCCAGAGATCTAACCCTGCAGGACCCGCTGATGATCGGGGACCTAAATAATTTCATTTTCTTGCAGGAACAGGATCATGCAACACAGCTTCAGAGATCGAGCGAGTGGATCATAGATAGTGGTTGCTCGGCTCATATGACTGGTGAGGAGTTCCTATTTTCTGAGCTCACCAAGGTCAGAGGACCTCCAGTTATTTTTGGTGATAACTCCAAGGGCAGAGTTATTAGCAAGGGCTGCATCGAGAAGGATGATGTCAGAATTGTGAATGTATCCCTTGTCACCAATCTGAAGCACAATCTCCTGAGCATCAGTCAGCTGTGCGACAATGGTTATACCATTGTGTTTGACAAATCAGGGTGCCAGATCAAGAATGAAGAGTCTGGAGAGACCAAGCTGAAAGGTGTAAGGAAAGGAGGTCTCTATGTTGTTGACTGGCAAAGCGGGAAGACTGATACATGCTTTGTAGCCACCAGTTCCATGGAAACTAACTGGCTGTGGCACAAAAGGTTAAGTCATCTAAATTTCAAAACTATTAATTATCTAACCAAGCATGATCTTGTAGATGGTCTTCCCAAGGGCGGGTTCAAGAAGGAAGGAATTTGCAAAGCTTGCCAGCAAGGCAAACAAACTAGGAAGTCCTTCAAGAACCAGTCGCCAGTCTGCCCCAGTACCAGTCAGGTACTCGAGTTGTTACACATGGACCTGTTTGGACCAGTAACACCGCAAACCATTGGAGGGAGACGATATTCGCTGGTGGTAGTCGATGACTACTCGCGCTACACCTGGGTAAAGCTTCTCAGAACCAAGGATGAGGTGAAGATCATTCTTCCAGAGTTGATCATCCAAGCTCAGAAACAGAGAGAAGCTGTGGTGAAGCGAATTCGATCAGACAATGGGACTGAATTCTGCAACAGTCTGCTGATGGATTTTTGCGCGGAGGCCGGGATCAAGCATGAGAGATCTACTCCAAGGCAACCGCAGCAAAATGGACTGGCAGAACGTAGGAACAGGACGCTGAAAGAAGCGGTCCGGTCCATGCTGGCTGAGTCCGGCTTGGGACAGAGTTTCTGGGGAGAAGCTTTGGTGACTGCCTGCTATACTCAGAACAGAAGCGGGATCAACGACAGACTCCAGAAAACTCCCTACGAAGTATATTTTGGTCGTAAGCCTTCTATAGCTCATCTTCGTGCATTCGATTCACCATGTTATATCCATAATAATGGGAAGTCGAAGTTAAATACTTTCTCGCCTAAAGCTGATGAGGGTGTGTTTGTCGGATATGGACATCCCTCTCACAAGGGCTATAGAGTATTTAACAAGACTACCCAGCTTGTGGAAATAACATGCAATGTTGTTTTTGATGAAGCTACTTTAGTGCGCAGGACCTTACGCCAACTGGCTGAAGATGTTCCTGAGGTCGAGGATGTCAGCGACCAGTTGGGCAGGAATTCTTCCGATGCTCAACCAACTGGTTCGACTAGACCTATGACTGGATCATCTTCACAACCAGTTCCCTCAGGTGCCCATCAGCAACCTGAGAGGGTCGGTGATGCAAATGACCTTGCTGAGACCTTACACTCAATCTCCCTGAGTGGATCTAGCAAAAATCAAGGGGGAATTCCGACTGGAATCTTTGAGCCAGAAGACAACGATGAACCAGCTGGAATGGAGGTACCAGCTGATACTGACAACGTTGGTGAAGGTTCGGGAAGTCAGTCAGACGGAGTAGCTGATGAAGAAGTTCCAATTGGTGAAGATCAACAACCAGTTGTAGTTCCAGTTCCGACTGGTGATATTCAACCGCCAGTTATTCTTCCAGCTACGACTGGTGGAAATGTGGAAGCACCAGTCGCCAGGACAGATGAACCTATTTCACAGCCGGCACCAGCAGTCGCTGGTCCTCCCAAATGGCTGAGGGATCACCCATCCGATGCTATTCTCGGTGATCCGGAAGGTTCTGTCCAGACTCGACACGGCAGTGCGCTCCTGAGTTGTTTTATCTCTCAAATGGAACCTACTTCCATAGGAGTGGCGCTCGAATCTGCCGATTGGATCAATGCCATGCAAGAAGAGCTTGCTGAATTCACTCGCAATAATGTTTGGGACTTGGTGGAGAGACCATCACACCAGTCAGTGATTGGCACCAAGTGGGTTTTCAAGAACAAGCGAGATGAAACTGGCACTGTAGTCAGAAACAAAGCTCGTTTAGTCGCCAAAGGTTACAGGCAGTGTGAAGGGATCGATTTCGATGAGACCTTCGCACCAGTTGCCAGAATGGAAGCGATACGGCTGTTCCTTGCTTATGCAGCGTATCATGGCTTCACGGTGTTCCAGATGGACGTGAAGAGCGCCTTCTTGAATGGCGAGCTAAAAGAGGAGGTATATGTCGAGCAACCTCCAGGCTTTGAAATTGGCACCAAGGTGTACAAGCTGCGAAAGGCCCTGTATGGATTGAAACAGGCGCCCAGGGCTTGGTACGAAACGCTGTCACAATTCCTCACCAGCAATGGATTTCGGAAAGGGAAGATTGATAGGACTCTCTTTCTTCTCAAGGATGGTGGTGACATGCTAATGGTGCAGATCTATGTAGATGACATCATATTCGGATCAAGGAATATAACTCTCTGCGAGAAGTTTTCTCAACTGATGCAGACATCATTTCAGATGAGTATGATGGGCAAGTTAACATACTTTCTCGGACTCCAAGTCCAGCAGTCAGCTGATGGAATTTTCATCAGCCAGCGAAAGTATACGAAGGAGTTAATTCAGAAATATTGCCCAGAGAAAACTAAGTCCCTCAGAATACCTATGAGCACCAGCTGTCAAATATTTCTTGATGAGCAAGGTGAATCAGTTGATCCTACAATCTACCGAGGAATCATTGGATCACTTCTCTATCTCACAGCCAGCAGACCCGACATTTCGTACTCAGTCGGAGTGTGTGCCAGATTTCAAGCCAATCCGAAAAGGTCACACATGGAAGCTGCAAAGAGGATAGTGAAATATCTGAAGGGGACTGAATCTCTTGGAATATGGTATCCCAGAAATGATGAGCTTACACTCATTGGATATTCAGATTCAGACTTCGCTGGATGCCGTATTGACCGAAAGAGTACCAGTGGTACGTGTCAGTTTCTCGGACACAAGCTAATCAGCTGGTTTAGCAAGAAGCAGCACTCAGTTGCTACTTCTACCACTGAGGCTGAGTATGTTGCCGCTGCCAGTTGCTGTGCTCAAGTTATCTGGATCAAGCAACAACTGGAGGATTATGAAGTGGACACTGGCTGTGTTCCCATCTATTGCGACAACAACAGCGCTATGTGCATCACGAAGAATCCGGTTCATCACTCTAGAACCAAGCACATAGATATTCGACATCACTTCATACGTGATCATGTCGAGAAGAAGGATGTCAGCGTGGACTACATCAGAACTGAAGATCAACTGGCTGACATCTTCACTAAACCTCTGCCAGAAGCAAGATTCAAGGAGCTGTGCATCAAACTCGGTCTTCTGGAGATTGATGCGTGTTCTAATGTTGAGGAAGAATGAGTCCCAGCTCTCATTCTGTTCTTGATCTTCAGGAGGATGCTGATTACGACTAAGTCCAAGCTCTTAGTCGTTCTGTCTTCCTTAAGTGATGTTTCTCAACTAACAAGTGGCACCTACTGGCGGAACTCTAAATGTCTAAGGAAATGAGTCCCAGCTCTCATTTCAATTTGCCAGCACAAACCATCAGTTGAAGCGAAATTGGGTCCCAGCTCCCAATTTCAAGCGATGATGAGGAGTGGATTTCTTGGAGAGAAGATTATGCGGAATAAAATTGAGTCCAAGCTCTCAATTTTTACTATCTTTCAGTTGCCAGCAGATAACTGATGCCAGCACCAGTATGTGTATCAGTTGCCAACTGATAAAGAGGCCAACCAGTTAGGGGGAAATGTTCAACTGGTATATGCTACTGATGACCAGTCAAGCCAGCTGTCTCAGAAAAGGCGGGATTGTTCAAATCCGAGTAGCGTGTACATCTCTCAGAATTTAATGCGGCATTTAATGCCACATTTAATGTGCACAGTGTCTGCGCAGTCCGACGCTTGGTTACCACCAATCGCTGCGTGCCACGTCAGCTCCACGGCGTAGCCCACGTCAGCACGACCGCGCACGTCGCACAGGGAATCGGGCCTGCTGATGACCGTCGATCCTCGCTTGCTGAGCGTTGATCCTGGACGTCTGATCCTGCATGGCCTGAGTATATAAACCCGATCACTTCCTTCGGGTTAACCTTTATGTTTCCCTACTTTCAGAATCCTAATATCCTTCAAAATTCTCACATCTTTCTTTGAAATTTTCTGAACTTTGAATATTTCTGAAGTCATGGCATCATCTTCTCGACCTACAGCTGATAACCCTCCATCTACATCTACATCATCCTCATCTGGTTCACCAGACCTACCCCTCGCTGAAGCCCATATGCCAACATATACTGGCATAGTGAAGATCGAAGATGTCGATTACACATATCCGTTCGCCCGACTGGTCCAGTTGAACAAGCCGGCGACCAGGCAACAGCTCTCAAACGCGCAGATTAGGGCTGCTCAGGTCCAGAAAGAGAAAATATTGAATGCGAAATTGGCCCTGAAAAATTTCGGGGAGGAGCTGATGGAGATGATTGACCGAGAAGAGCTCCGACAGTACCTGACGGCGACACCCCAAACTTTTCATCCACACATGGTAGCCGAGTTCTACGCTCGGGCCGTGATAGCTGACGACAGGAAGTCTTTCACAACTTCCGTTTTTGGTCACTTGATCACCGTCACCGCCGAATACCTCGCCAATCTCTTCGGACTGAGGAATGAAGGAGAAGAAGTGGCCACGTATCATCAGGATGATACGGTGGAATTCAGGAGGAGATGGGCGCAGTGGAAGAAGCCAGAAGTCACCGCCTTCCGGACTGGCATGAAGAAGTCCGAGATGGAGGAGTACTGGCAGATGGTGTGCGACATTGTAGTTCGCATGCTACAATGTGAAGTCGGCTTGTACGCCGAGTTGAGCCTGCGGAAGTTCTCCGTGATGTGTGCCCTGGTGGATGGAGTTCAGGGCAATTGGGCCGAATTTTTCTTTGGCCGGTTGCTGGAGAATGTGGCGCGGAACTCCATCGTGCCAACGGAAGGGAGGTTTGCCCACGCCGTATCCTTCGGGCTGAGGATCAGCCACATCCTGGAGATTGAATTGGGTGATGGCGTGGATCAGGGGGAACAGCTGGTTGGCTCCGACTTCATACCAGCCACGAAGGTGAAGCTGCCTCGCCCAGATTACAAGAAGCCACGTAGGCTGAAAGGGAAGTCAGCAGTGGACCCTGCTGAGGTCGTTTCTGAGGAGGACTCAGAAGACCTGGGGGAGCAAGTGCCAGCTGTGGCTCTCCCACTGACTGATGAGGCCAGGGCTCAGTTGAAGAGGAAGCTGGAGACGGAGTCTCTCTTTGAAACCATGGAAGGTCCACCCACGGGATGTACAACTGGTACCAGTCACCAAGAAGCCATCCCACAAGAAGCCCAAGACTTCCCAGCCCCAGCAGCCACCGTCAGCTGTTGCATATGACCCTGAGTCTGGGAAGATCTCCATCCCAGTTAAGAAGAACATACTGGGGCTGACTGAAGAGGAGACGCTGGAGAAGATGACCCGTAAGCGTAAGAGGATTATGACCCAGGCTCAGCGGGTGGTGGAACAGGCGAAGAAAGAGAAAAGTGCCTCCATTGTGAGGAAGAAGCAGGCCAAGTCAAGGCTCCGGGCTCTGCTGGCGAAGCAGAAGAGAGAGGCGGAGCTGGCGGCCAGGGATGAGAGGTTTGCCAAGATCAAGGCAGAGACAGAGGCCAGGCGCCAGGCAGAGCTGGCAGAACAGATGAGTCTGGCGGCCAAGGGCAAAGGAAAAGCGCTCGAAATCTCAAGTGTCGGCCGCCCAGCACCAGCACCACCAGGCGAGCTCCTACCTGAAGAAACCTTTGAGCGCCTGCTGGTGATGGGTGCTGACGAAGACATTATGTCTATCGTTGACCAGTACCAGGAGGAAGAGGAAGTTACTGATGTCCCTCCACCCGTGCAAGGGGGTGGTGGAGGTGACGACGTCCCACTGGCTGCGCAAGGGGAAGCCAGTGGAGGAGCTGCGGAAGACCCACTGGCCGCGCAAGGGGGTGCCAGTGGAGGAGAAGAAGAGCGGGCGACCACCCCGGTAAAACTGGCGAGCTTCTCGGATGTCAGTTCTGAATTCGAGGATGCAGAGGAACCAAGGGCTGAAGAGCCAGAGCAGGAGCCAGCGCAGGAGCCAGCTGAGGAGGTGGTATCTTACTCCATGGTGCAGAGGATGGAGCCAAGGGATCTGTTCCCCGACATTGATGATAAGGCTCGTCGTCCTGCCAGTCGCCCCCGATCTACAGATGCCTCGACATCATCTTCCGGGCGACCAACAGCATCCTCTTCATCACCAGCTAGGCGTGCCCGTACTGAAAGGCGACCATACATGCTCTGCATCCAAGAGCATCAGCTGGTTGATGAGGATGCCTTCCAGGCTCGAGTGACAGGGGTGCACCGGTGGGAGCAGCGCGGGGAGATGGCATTTTATAATTCAAGAGTGCCAGAGCCATCTGCATTCAACATCATACCCTTCAGCGGACTCCCCCACCAGTCGGTATATGCCTCCAGAATCTCTGACTGGTGCCTGCCCCTGCAGCCAGTGGAATATTACAATTCCACTCTCTATGCGTATGCTGAGAACATCACGGCGGAGGTGGAAAATGCCGTCAATGACGAGATGATATCCAGCTACCGCAGACTTTGGAGGGTGGATCCGGAACTATGTCTGGAGTTCCGGAGGTGGCGGATTTTTGATCGATGCCAGCGCCTGCTGACTGTGGAGAAGCGGGCGGTTCTCTATGCCAGGCTGGGTCTTGGCTACTGGAGAGCGGAGGAGGAGTGGGCAAATGCCTTCATGGGCACTGATCCTGATTGCCCCCAGCAGCTGTCTACAAGGAGAATCAAGCGTCGCTTGCTGAAAATTGCTGAGTATAGGCAGCTGACTGGAAGCTCCGGCCTCCCGCCACGGAAAAAGGTCAAGTTACCCTTCCTCCAGTTCCGAGTCACCAGTCGGGGGTACCAGCTGATGTACGCGCTCCGACGCCTCAAAGTGCTGGTTACCCTCCCGAGGATCCCTCCCTACCATGCTATCCTGTTCGACATGGCTGCCAGCGCTCTGCTGGTAGACCACATTGTAGAGGAGGATCCCTCTCGTGGTTTGTGGCTGACCCTTGCCGTCCCTCCTGTTCCTATTGTCTCGGGCGATCTCGTCCCTGATTCTATGGACTGGCAAGTGGTGGATTTCACAGCCCCACCCATTTCTGAACAAGTCCTGCCAGCTCCAGCAGCAGTGCCAGTGGTGGACTCAGCTGAGGAGCCAGCAGTCGAAGTACCAGAAGAGGAGTCAGCAGCAGCTGATGCACCAGTCTTGGAGCCAGCAGCAGCACCAGCGGAGGAGCCAGCCCCGATGGAGATATCAGCTGCATCTGAACCAGCAGCGGCTCCTTCCGCAACTGATGTACCCTCCTCTTCCATTGAAGAATCAGCGCAGCCAATCTCCGAGATCCATCCCCCTGCGCAGCTTCTTGCAATCATTGATGCCAGGATGGACCAGCGCTTCGCCAGCTTCCGAACCGAGATGACTCAACAGATGGAGTCAGTCACCGCTGGAGTGTCCTCCTTTTTGGCGCGGATCCAAGAGGGGGAAAGTGCGCGAGCACGTGCTGAGGCTGAGAGAGCCCGTCTTGCTGAAGAGGAGAGGAGGATTGCTGCTGAGGAAAGGGAGAAGAGCAGACAAGATATGGCAGCGCTCACTGAGATCCTGAGGTCGCTCACAAGCAGAACTCAATCTCCAGGATCATCTTCTCAGCCATAGTCTAGCTTCTCTATTTTGTTGATTGCTGCTGAGGAAAGGGAGAAGAGCAGACAAGATATGGCAGCGCTCACTGAGATCCTGAGGTCCCTAACCTGCAGAACTCAATCACCAGGATCATCTTCTCAGCCATAGTCTAGCTTCTTCATTTTGTTGTAAGTATTTGTATCTCTAGACTAGTCAGTTTTCTATCCTGTACTTGTAACTGCAACATATTAAATGGATTGATTACTGGCAAGTTGATGACTATTCCTCATTGTCCAACAAATTGTCTAAGTATTTACTCACCAGCTGAACTTACACTTCCAATGTAATCAGCACCAGCACTCGTTTCACACACTTTAAATCTTTTTGTTCTGATCTCATTTTTCATATTTTAAACGAGCAATATCTCTCCTAGTTTGAGGGGGAAGATTTTTAGTTAGAGCTGATGTGAGGAAGTATTTTCATGGGTTTAGATCTGATAGGTTTATTTTGTAAAACCCTGAAATATTTTGTAACTTTCCTCATCAGCTGAGTGCTCGCTGGTTAGGCTTTGATCGCACCAAAAAGGGGGAAATTGTTGGGAAATTTGGCTAAGTTTCCTTTACCCAGTAGCTACTTGTTTAGATTCTAGTTTTGGTGTTTTGGTGGATCAAATCCTAAGTCCTACCAGCGTCAGTTTGTCTCTAGAATAGCTCTAGTCTCAAATGTAAAGTCCTATTTTAGGTCTTTTGAGTTGTAAGTCGCAGCTGATCAAGACTCATGCTGACTACTGTTCACCAGCATGAGATATACTTACCAGTTGAGAGAAGTCTCACCAGCAAGCGACTGACAAGACTCGTGCTGACACTGTTCATCAGCATGAGAAGAGCTAATGACTGGCTACTGTTCACCAGTTGGGAAGGTTTTCATCAGCAGGCGGCTGACAAACCTTACCAGAAGAATATGTGTTCTCGCTGACACTATTCACCAGCGGTGAAGCCACCAGTCATGGGAGATTCCAAGAAAGGGTTAACATCAGACATATTGGTAGACTTAGATTGTGCCAGCACAAGTCACCAGCAGAGACTGCCAGCACAAGATCACCAGAATGATCTACCAGTCGGATGTTACCAGCAGAATTCCAGATTCGCTCTCCCAGAGTCTTAGAGACAAAAAGAAGATTCGTCTGAGGAATAAACTGACAAAGTATGACTTTAAGGGAGGATACCTTAAAGTCTATCAGTTCAAGACACCAGTTCCGATTCCTCGTACTGACGAATAGTGCCGTTCTGACATAAAGAGATCAATGTCAGATAAAGTGGACAAAAGCATGGCGCTTTCCGGAAATTCCTACCTGCCGCCGCCAGAAGGACATGCGAGGACAGAGACCTTTTCCGGATGTGTCCAAACGGCTAGAAGATTTGAATTGGATCCCGCGTCTATAAATAGGTCGGAACCACCAACATTTAAGACGCTTGCTTCCCAACATTCAATACTCTTCACCTACCGAAAGACTGCAAATTTATTACG